>JAQGAK010000346.1:0-90689 GCA_034696945.1 Lipothrix lubbocki
AAAATTAATACAAAAATTAATACAAAAATTAATACAAAAATTAATACAAAAATTAATACAAAAATTAATACAAAAAAGAAATGCAATTTAGAATGAATTGGGAGTTTCTGATCGGGATGGGGAAAAATGAGAAATAATTCCTTGATTTAAAATGTCCGCGTCATTTTGAGCAGGCGGGAGTGTTATAATTTAAAACGTGACGCATCCCAAATCCCAAAAACAACCGACACCCCAGACCCCACACCGAGTTGAAAAGTCATTTTTGCGAATTTGTCCTGCTCGACAACCGAAGACCAAAACGTCTTATTTCTGTATACTATCAAGGTGGATTATCTATAGGCGTCGCTACTATGAAGAAAACCCTACTGGCTTCTTTGGTCATACCAGTACTGCATTAAAAAATTGTCAAATGGGTGATTTTGTTACAGTTAATGACAAAAGCTGTAAAAATTCAAAAATGGGTCTTTTAACAAATCCAAATACCGATGATACCAACATATTTTCAGTAATACTGAGAAAATACACCGGTCATATTGGAATCATATCTTACATCGCTGGAATTGTTTGGTTTGTCTTCCTGGCGAATGCACAGTATAATTTAGGTAAGAATATTGTTTATAAAATTAATAAGAATTAATTCAAGTTATTATAAAATACATGTAAATATGACATTTTTAATGATAATATTTAACGTCTCTATTTATTCCAGGTACATACTTCTCAGAAAATGCATTGCTTCCCGGACTGGTGGTCGAAAATTTCTACGAGGGTCACAAAGCTGAAGGTCATTTCCAAAGTTTCTCCAACAAGGAGGAGCAGTATGGGAGTTTGACGACTTCGGATTTTGTAGAAGCATTCCAAAGTATTGGGTTGCAGGAGATTGAGGAACAGAATTTCACTTTGTATGACCCCATTTCAAAGGTGTCTACTCATGGAACTAATGTGTTTGCAATTTTACGAGCTAAAAGATCTGCTGGGACGGAATCCGTTGTATTCAATGTCCCTTACTTCCCGGGGAATAGTAAATTAAGGAAGAACACTCCTGCGGTTGCTCTTATGTTGGCTTTGGCGGAGTATTTTGCAAGTATGATTTTTTTTATTGTTAAGAAAGGATAAAATTATGTGAGAAAGTTTAAAAAGTTTTATATTACTTTATTATATCGGATATGAGTAGTATGATAATGTACTTGTTGTGGTTTAAAGGTCAAGTTTACTGGGCAAAGGACATTGTCTTCTTGGTCGCTGAGAGTCATGTGGGATCTTTAGCATGGGTGAAAGGTCACCAAGAAATTCGGGACTCGAATAAATACCTGGAGTTTGAGCGGGTTAGGAACAAAGCTGGAAATATTCAGGTATGGTGGGATTGGGATGGAACGGTTAGGTGGAAGTTCTAATATTTACTAACCGTTTGGTTGCTGTCGAACTTGTGGTCGAAGCTGACTAATTGTAATATTTTTTTCAGGCTGCTGTGAACTTTGTTTTGGAAAGTAACAAAGTTTGCTCTTTGTCCACGAAATTCCATGGAGTGAACGGGCAGCTGCCGAACTTGGATATGGTCAACCTTCTTAATAAGTTCGTTGTGATGGAATCCGTAAGTGTTCATTCTATGTATAATTTGGATGTAAAAATATAATGACAAATTTTTTTAATTGGACCCTAAAAGTAATTAATTTTGTAATCCAAACTGATTTCAGGAGAAAAGAGCTAATTGGGAAGCAGATTTCTGGAAGTTAGTTAATTACATGAAAATACAAGCAACCGGCACCACCTCAGGAAGCCATGGATTTTTTCTTAAGTATGGTATAGAGTCCGTGACCTTGTATGGGGCAAAAGGGAAAACATGCAGAAATGTGTATTCTTTCGGAGACATTGGTCGCTACATTGAGGCAACATTTAGAAGTTTGAATAATTTGTTGGAACGGCTTCACCAGTCCTTCTTTTTTTACTTGAAAACAACTCCGAACAGATTTATTTCTATTGGTAAGCAAAACATTCTCACTGATATCTTTACATGATTGTCAAAACCAAACATTTATCCAATTGTCAAGTTTAAAATGAGTAAAGTATTTATTTTAATTGATTTATAAAATTTATATATTTAAACAAATTGTACATACTAAACTGTCACTCCATAGGACTCTACTTCCCACCTCTGGCTCTGATCGTCTTCCCTATATTTCTCAAAGCCGCCGCTGTATGGAATACGCAGAAAAACTTGGAAATAACAAAAGCATTATTCTTCATTACCACTTCCCACACACTCGCCATTGCTTCCCGTTGGATACTCTCAAATTTGGATCTGTTCTTTGCAAACATTTCGGAAATGACAGCCGAAACATTGAAGAATACTGTATTAGCATTACAGATTTTCCAGTTCACCATCACTGTTTTGATACTCGGCCGGGCCCACCCCAGTCTAATAAGCTGTGTGTATTGTTTTGAAAATTTACAAGTGGCTACGTCCTTATTTTGCTTTGCTCTATTTAATCCTTCCTTAGTGGCCCTCGTGGGCATAATCTGCACACCTGTATTTACTTTGTTATTTTATTTCAATCCTGCTAAACGCACCGTCTTCTTTTATTTGTTCCTGAGTGTCTTATTAGGCATCGCAAGCTATTTCTACAACCCAGTAGATCCTGTAATTTCGAAGTATTTTGTAGAGTCAGAGTCTTTCGGTAATTTGGGGTTTGATTTGATTACCTTATCAATACTGCCTGCTGCTACCACTTTGCTTGCAATTATGTAAACCGAAAATCAATGGAAAGAATCTCACCGCTCAATACTTAATATCTTGGGCAAAAAATTGTGGTTTCTTTATAATGTCAGTCAAATGGTCTTGACTATAGCAATGTACATACAAAGGATTGATTACTATTGTTGAGTCGTTTACTAAATTATGCAAAAGTTTGTTAATTTTACGTGTAGTAGTAACTCTTCCGAGTCAATTTATATAATATAATAATCGTTTTAATAAAACAACTTTCCCACAAAGACTATGTTGCGTATGAACAAGTATGATAATAAAAGTGTGAGCTGTAATAAATTATTGTAAGTAGCTCCAACACCGATTCTCTTATTCTTTCACACTATAATACTGTAATCTTATCTTGGCGATAAGTGATGAAGGCTGACACTTGGCAGCGGCAACACTATTATTTACTCAAGCAATTTAAACATCCTGTATTCTCTTCCTGCTTGTTCCATCATTTCAACATTTTTTTAACTTCAGTCTCACTTCCATAAATCTTTCTTCCAACATGGGTTTACTAATTGATCCCAATGCTGACAATAGTAAGACATTCGCGAAGAAATTACACAAGCATTGTGGAAAAATCAGCGCGATTTGTTATGTTGGTGGCATCTTCTGGCTTCTTTTACTCTGTGATGTCGAATATAATAAACGTAAGTGAAAAAATAAGTTTTACAGTAATAATTTTATAAATACAATTTGTAGAATTATATAATAATTTTAAGAAAATACCAGTGTATTAATTATTTTTAAAGATTTATTTTGTATATAACTCGCAAGATTTTTAGCTCTATTTTTTATTTTTCTATTTGGATTAGCGCACACCTCTCTCACCGACACATCTCTCATGCCGGGAATGGTCAACCGAAACTTTCAAGATGAACAAAAGGCCAACGACTACTTGAATAATTTTAAGAAAAAAGAATCAACTTCTAGTCAGCTCTTCCCGTCGGATTTTATTGAAGCGTTCCGAAAAGCCGGACTTCATGAAATTGAAGAGCAGAATTTCACAATGTATGACCCAATTACTAAAACCTCCTCTCAAGGGACGAACGTCATTGGGATCATGAGGGGGAGAAGGTCCGCTGGAGCGGAATCCATGGTACTCAACGTGCCTTATTTCAGTAGCAATGGCAAAGGTCGCAAGAATACTGCTGCTATCGCTTTAGTCATGGCTCTAGTGGAGTACTTTTCTGGTATACCTATATCCGATTAGTTATAAATTTTAAAGCTATTAAATTACATTACTTTTGCCACATATATAATTTCTTTAATATTAATCTTACAAATTCCGCTCGTTTTAATGTACAGAACAAACCTACTGGGCAAAGGATATTGTGTTTCTGGTGGCGGATGGACATTTAGGCTCCAATGCTTGGATTAAAGGGCATCATGAGATCGATTCCGGGAAATATCTGAAGGTTGAGAGAGTTCGAAACAAAGCCGGGCATATTCAGGTAATTATTCCGTTTAGTTTTTTTTTGTGAAAACCATAGTTGTACTTTGAATTTGCGTTCATGTAACGATTAGGATGAGCTAATTTACTGTTATTTGAAATTTTATTTCGATTAATTTATAAATATTATTAAATAAATAAATACAAACGAATGTAAATATACTAATATAATAAAAATTATTGTTGGTTCTCGCTTTTGCAGATTGCTGTCAACTTTGTTGTAGAGGGCGCCAAGGTTTGCTCGCTGTCTGCTAAGTTCCACGGAATCAATGGTCAGATCCCTAATTTGGATATGGTTAACGTTGTCAATAAGTTTGTAGTTTCTCCGGAGGTTAGTTGTTTTTTTAATAAAATAATTGTAATGTTTATATAAAAAAAATTTCGGAAAAAAACGTTAGTTTATTGATATGTGCATACGTAGCAAAAAATCTCAAACTGGGAAGCTGACATCTGGAAACTTGCGGATTTCGTGAGCACACAAGCTACTGGAACGCCTACGGGCAGTCACGGTTTTTTCCTTCAGCATGGAATTCAAGCTGTGACAATGTTTGGCCATAGGGACAGATGCAAACAAGCGGTCCAACCCCAGGTTTTGGGGAAATATTTGGAAGGCATTTTCCGAAGCTTTAATAGTATTGTGGAACGACTTCACCAGTCGTTTTTCTTCTGGTTTTTAACAACTCCGAATAGAGTCATTACAATAAGTAAGCAAACCTATATCTGTATTTGAGTGTACTAAATAAATTGTAAGTCATGTATTAAATTTATTGAAATAAATATATTTTATATTTATTTCATGATTTTAAAGTCAACTATAATGAAAATGTCACTACCTGTAAACAGGTCTGTACTTCCCACCACTAGCCCTGATACTCGCGCCAATCCTACTCAAGCCAGCGTCCATTTGGCTAATAAACGATGACCTGGAGATAACTAATTCAATAGCTCTAACCACAGGTATCCACTGTTTAGCTCTAGCAAGTCGATGGTTACTCTCAAACCTGGACATGATCTCTGATACTTTCCTCATGACCCCAGAAAGCTTTAGTCAGACATTTATAATCCTGGAAGCCATATTATTAACAACGACACTAACAATACTTCGACGATCTAGTGTCCTTGATAATCAGAGCTTAATCAGCAGCTTATATTGTGTAGCCACCCTTCAAGTTGCAACTTCTTTGTACTGTTTCGCTTTGTTTAATCCATCATTTGCACTTGTTATGGGTTTAGCGGCTTCGCCTATTTTCTCCTTATTATTCTTCTTAGAGCCAGTTAAGCGCAGTCGGGTTTTCTATGTTGTTTTGAGTTTTGTCGTGGGTGTCGTCAGTTACTCCTACAAGCTTTTAATACCTTTCATTGTGAAATACTTTTACGAATCTGAGATGTACAGCAATCTTTCTTTTGACTTTGTGACTTTGTCATTGCTCCCTGCTTTGTTCACTTTGTTATCGATACTGTGATTTTTACCAATTTTGCTTGAAAATAATGCGGTTTGAATAACTGATTATTACTTATCTACTTGTAAATACTTTTATTTAAATGTGCATTGTTAGCTAATACTTGTGTGCCAGATACAATAAAATATTATAATTTGTGGAATGTCAGAAACTTGCTATACAATGATTGAAAATCCACGTTTAAAACAGATAACTGTAGACCGATATCAGTCATATGTATTGCGTGTAGTTTCTGTTTGTAATAACAATTATTAATACAAATTAAGCAACCAATTATTCCATTTTGCGGAATGTAAACACTACTAAACCAGTATCAACATGACGGATAAATCCAATGAAAGGATGGTCCACCTTGATCATTTCCTCAACGGGTGGCCCAATGCTCAATGGAGTGAATACTGCTCCTATATTTTGTAATCAAATCAGACTTTGTTGACATGTACATAAATATACTTGAAATAATCATAATCTTTCAAAATGTAAGAAATACGGCTGTATTTTATAGCTTAATTAAATTCCACAGTTAAAATTTACCGTAAGACGCAGCTCCAGCCTCACTTCCAATCTCATTTACTTTGAGAAAAGCCTTCTGCAAAATCTTTGACAAGTATAGTTCATTCTCTGTGGCTGAGATTCTGGAAAAGTCGGCTTGGAATTGCACGAAAGCTTGTTGAACTCCAAGCTGAAAGAATCAAGACATGATTTTGAGTATTAATAAATAATCATTACACAAATACCATTTAGTAAATTCTTGAAGATCAGATAAGAAAAGTTTTTTAGCAATATTTACATTCTTAAGAGGCTCTTGTAAATCTTGCGAAGTCTCCAAATCAAATTTAGGTAAGTTCAGGAACACATTCCTTGGAGATTGATTTGCAAAACTGTCCACAATATCACTCATGGAGATAGCTGGATCGGAGAAGAATCGTTGTTCAACCTCTGGTAAACCATTTCGTTCATTAGGAAGGAGGATGATCATCTCCATTTGGTTTCCCTGTTTAATGCCGAGTACAAAATCACATCAGCCTACGTAAGTGTTTAATTTCTCATAATATTTTTTTAAATTCCGCATATTTTTAATTATTCATTATTGCTTCTCTTGTATTGATAAATAAATGTAAGCCTCTTTTACCACATAAGGAAGAACAATAGCTTTAGACTTCAAGTTTGGAATATCCGTCACTTTAAAGTAATCCTCAGTTGTCATGGTGTCCAACTGGATCTTCTGACCATTTAACTTGTAAAAGTCTCGGGGTTTGGTAGCAATTCCGTGGAAAGTATTCTCCCATTGCCCCTTGAAATAAAGAACGTTCACGGCAACCATGCGAGTGAAGTTGTTAAGAACGCCTGGGGGAATGCATAACATACCAACGAATTATTCCCACGCTGAATATTGATTCATCTTTTAAGTCCATACGATGATTGCAACGTAATGCAATTAAGATGCTAGTAATTATATTATTATTACCTGGCTCAATTAAGTTTTGAATATTATGATTAGTTTCGCGTGCCACAGCATCATTAATAACGGATGCCGCATTTTCTAGACTGAAATCCAACTGCTGAGCTGGAGCTTGGAACTTTTCCTTCAGAATACCTTGGAAATCTGTGATTATGTCAAATCCTTTTTGGATGAAGAGCTTGTTGGAGCTGGTGAATGTCGAATTGCTTTTCTTTGCAGACACCTATACCCAAAATAAATAACTCATGGTTAAAATAAATAAATCATGGTTATTATCGTGGAATAGTCTTTTTCAAACTTGATAAAGCAATTTTTGTATTAAAGAGAAAACAAACTTTTAGGCGAGAAAACAATCCTTTGAATCCATTGTACAGTTGACCAGCAGCAGTGGATCGAACATTCATTGCATATTGTATTTCCTTTAGTGTCTTGTCTCTTGCTCCAGCTCGCAGCATCCCCAACAAAGTTACAATACTGAAGGGAGAGAATACGAAGTTTGGTTTTGAGCTTTTTGACACCACCTGGAAAGTTGTATCAAATACCGTTGTCAACAATGTCATATTTTTGGAACAATACCAGTTAGTTTTGTTGTATAATTATTTGTAAAACCATGCTTATTAAGTTTTAAATTGAACTAATCGCCAAATGTGCGCTTGCCATTATAATTATAAATCGCCATTTTACACTCATAATTGTATTATAAATACTCACTTGATAATACTTCTGCATGAATTCATTGTTGGCATTAACAATGTTTTGGACGGCGGAGTTAGGGAAAGAGATATGACCGTCATCCTCGCTGAGAGACTGTCCTGGCAATGGGAGTTGAGGCAGCGAGTTTATTTTCTTCTGATTGCCGTTCCCTTGAACTGAGGTCAAGACGAATAGCGCCGCGGAGATGGTGACGATGACTATATGAGGAACACATGAGAGCTATAGAGATTTGCGGAGATTCTGTTGTGGTTAAGTCTATGTATAAAATATTTTCTTATAATTAATAATAAACAATTCTACTACACTCACCCCTAAGCATGATGTCTCGTTTGTAGAAATAATATCAAATTCACTTAAAATCAAATAGCAATTCGTTTACCAGTATAACTATTTTTTTAACGTTACTAATTCGGTTTTATCGTTTTTTAAAACCATAAGCAATGAGATATTATTGCTAAAAGCGAACTATATTATTCGAAAAGTGTTTCCCTGTTTATGTCTCAAGTTCATTCTTGCCTAGATGAGCTTGAATGAGTATACTAAATAGTACGTTTATCTCTATTGTTGCTGAGATTGCCCTGGGAAAGAGGAAAATACTTTAATATTCCGAGTATCAGCTTATTACGTCGAAGACGACACCCCTATACTTATATGCCTGCAATTTTCTTTAAAATTATATCTATATAGCATGAGCGAGAAATAAATTAGATTTTTGCAACATATAAATGACGTGATCACCCATGGGAAGTACTTTGGGGTTGCTTCTAAAGAAAGAGTAGCAAACTGGCCAGACCTGCTTGACCACTTTTTGCCTACTTATTGCATCCTTGAAAATGGAATTATTTTATGCACTAAAAATAAGTCCCTTGTACATATATACGAGCAATGTAAATCCTATTTTACAGAAAGACAAAATTTTGTCTCCATATAAGAATTGTATCCCTTACAAATATTAATCACTGATAAAATCAATGTCAGGAACATAGTATTATCATATTATTTGATGCTCCCAAGTCTTGAAACTGTCTTAGCTGTTATAGTTTTAAGGTTTTTATTAAAGGTGGTAAATCGTATTCTACTAATATTCGTTTGTATAAAATACTATATACACAATTATTTTTTCAACCCTGGTTTAATAGTTACTATGCAAGGTACAAATAAATGCACATGCTCACACGTCGCCTCTCACTTAGTTTTTATGTTGACTACTATTACATGTTTTTAATAAGATGGGAACAAATAAAAAGTTATCCTCTTGAGCTCTTCATACACCTTCATCCCTTGAAAGTAAGCATTAAATTTATTTGCAAACTTTAAAATACTTGGAATTTGCAGAGATTGATGTCTAGAGCAAATGCAAATTTTGATAATGTTCTTCTAATAAAAATTCATCAGTGTACGTGCTCTACAACCCTTACGTTCATCCAGTTTCCTTGAATTACAGGCATCATGCATAGATGGGAACATGTTCGTGTATGAAGAAGTACGTATGTTATGCAATAAAATGACTCGGAACCAATTAATTTTGTGTAATCATATAAAACATAACAAGTTTGTATTTAAAAGGTAATAAATATCAACAACAGATTAGTAACTATACAACTATAAAATTCTCACTCGACCTTCCTGAACGTATATAGTACCGTGTCCGTGATCCAGTCGTGAATATATCCAATGAATGGATGATTCACACTGAAATCAACTACGTTTGTCGGGGTGTCCGCCACCTCAAAGGAAGCATCATCTTGACCAGCTGTATTTACGTGAATAGAAAATAATTTAATTACCTCGTTAGTCAGGTGATCATCACAAACAATACATGTTTAGTATAAGGGCAAAATGCTAGTGGCGTCACAAAGATCATGTTGATGATACATATCCGAAAGCAAGAACATTACAATGTTTTGTTATTTAAGAAGTAGAGAGCTGTGCCAAAATAAATAATACAAAACTTACAATTGTCAGATGGAGCAACGTGATGAGTTCCAAAACCGCCCTCTTCATTAAAATAGAGGTGGGTAGATTGCAGGAAATCCGTGACATGGAGAGGAATTGACCCTTTGGTTGCTGGGCCACGCAGTAAGTTTATACCACTGAGGTTGGCCGATTCGGGGGAAAACAATGTATTCATTCCCAACTGTATGGACGTTATACAAATGAAATATAATTAGAATCGCAGGTACCCGACTTATGTTTACATGTACTTACAATACATATTACTACAATAAATAAGCTTGTCATAGTGAATAGAGGGTGCTTATATGCAAGGCAAGGTAGCATAGGTATAATAATTACACACCGAAGCTTGACTAAACAGCTTATTACACTGGAACGTTCATCAATGATTTGTCTGAATTGTAATACAATACCTGCTGTAAGGGCTCTTGGAAGTCAATAGCAGACTTGATTTCGAATTTTGGGAAGGATAAACTAACGTTCTGGAGTTCAGCCTTCAATATTTTGTCGGAAATGAGGTGAAATGAATATTCTTTTAATTGCCGTTCCAACTCTGGCAGTCCACCTCGGTCATTGGGTAGGAGAATAATTAGATTAAGCTGTGTGTTCTGTTCAAACCAATTAGTCATGTTAATATATTCATAAACAACGTAGTTTTTATTTAACCCCGAAGCTCATTAACGTTAGATTACTTAAGAAATTTGCGTGTTTTTATTAGATTACAGAAATTGTTTATTCAAAACTGACCTGAAAAGGCAAAGATAAAGCTCTTGCTCCTAACAATGGCAGCTCTGCCACTTCTAAATCGGTAGTGATGTGCATGGTCGGAACGTTGACGAACGCATTATCGCGGTTGTAAAATGGATCCATCGTTGTTTTCTTAGGGTCAAATTTACTTTCCCATGCAGAAAGGAACGTACTTGCGTAGTTTAATGTAACTTTGTTATCCAGGAAGACTACAAAAAATCAACAGAAATTGATTCAAAAATAGCAACTAAAGGGAAATAACGGAAAGGTTTAAAGATGTATTAAGCTTGCGATCGGAAATTCAAAAAAAAATCTGATATACTCACCTGCACTAACCAACCCCTTGTACTTATTCTGACGAATGTTATTAGCAATGTCGTTCGTTGAAGATTTTGTTAGATTGAGCACGCGCTTGAAGCTACCATCAAAATAAGTTTCTATAGTTCGCTGGAAAACAAAGTTTGGAGAAAACTTTTCTCCTAAGAAAATTTGATTGTTTGTTGATGTGGTGGCTGGGGTGAGCTTATAAAATAGAAAAGATATGAATTATTAAGTCATGATTAATTAAGTCGGTCTATAATCAATACGCTTTAAAAATAATATTTACTACGGCTTTACCTTATAGAGCTTAATGAGATCAAAATATCCTCTGAATATAGTTGGATCATCGTAAGCAAACAATGAAGCCTTTTGAATCTCAGTGGAAGTATTTCCACCAGCACCTTGCTTTAACATTCCCAGTTGTGTACTTAATGCAAACGGGGAAAAAATCAGATTGCCCCTATGGGTGTCTTTCAGAATCTGTACGATTTTTTAAATTACACTTTTGAGCGTATCGATTTTTATTATCAATTTTAAAAGAAAATGGTAACCATTTTAAATAAAAAGAGTAGCAATTTTATATGAAAAAATTCTTACATCATAAACTTTACCCATGAATAAATTATTGGAATCTGCAACGGCTCTCAAGCTGACGCCATCTGAAAACGATGAAATAACTCCGGCATCGGCCATCCACAAGCCTCCGCTAACACTAAGTAGGAACATCCATGTCCCAAGCACTGCAAAGTATTATTTTTTACATAAATTTTTTTATATTTTTATTTTATACTTTAAAATAATTTCCAGCTGTCTGTACTTTGAATAGGTAATACTGAAATAAAATTAATTTATGTAATAATTAAATATAAGTAATTATTTTTAAAACTTACTCTCAACGCTATAATATTGGATCTGAACCTTAAAATACTTGGTGATTGCCACCGTAACACGAATGTTAATATGTCTGTTTATATGTGCAATGAAAAAAATATCCACATAGGAACACAGGATTCAGAAGTTTACCTCAGTAACCTTGACTTGTTGATGACCGCAGCAGCAATGAACGGTTGTCTGAAAATAAAAGCGATTATGACATGTCGCAAAGACTTCCCCCAGAGAGTTACCTTCAAAAAGAGTAAACATCATTTTCCCTGTATATGGGTTTATTGGTCACAGGGACTTGCTCATTTCGACAAGTTCAAGTTGAAAAGCGAAAGTTGACTACAAGTTTCTCTTTCATGCAGGAAACACCCAAAGATATTGCCATCAATGTATAAAGTGCATCGTGGGGCTATAGGCAGGAATGATTTATACCGAGAGAGTATATGGAAACAAGTTAAAATGTAGTTTTGTGTACACGAATAAATAATTATATTTCCTTTTATGAATTTAAGTGATATTTATTACAAAAATCTAAACAACTACCGTAAATACAAATACTCACGGACACTTTTACATGAAATTTACTTTACCATTAACACAAATGTGATTATAAACTATCCACAAATTTCACTGCATTTTAATTATTGTTGCTACAAAATTAACATACTAGGACTGCTTTTTGACATTGACAACACACATAGATTATTAAAATATTTTACTAAATTATCAGATACAAATGAGGGACAACCTTTGTGCATGGCATTGTTTTAAATTTGCCAACCCTAAATTCATCTCGCTCTCATCTAAAACATATACTATTTAGTATTTTATTATACGCTACAATTAAAATAAGTTATTGATTGAATTCTGAAGCAGTAAAATTTTGAATTTAATCTTTGAATGTCAATAATTATTCATCTATAGTGTATTACTTCATTATGAAAACCCCTTTTTACAGCTTTTGGGAAAAATAAAGTTTAAAATAATGTTGATACTACTACTATACTTGTCCCTATGTATGTATGTAAGACATGCAAGTACAAAAACTATGTAGTAGATACTATAGCTATATACAGCACATTGACATTTAATCAGCATTCTCTTTGGTGAGTTTCTAAAATGAGTATGAGTAGGAAATCTATAGTGTATTACATATTATTAACCAATCAAACTTGTGACATTCACACATTTTAAAATCCAGAATGAAAAATAAACTGTACAACTTCTCAATTATAATCAACTTATCGTAACATTATTTTGCATCCTGAATTATTACGCATACTAACTCACATATACACATAAGGTGTAGCTACTATAGCAGTAGCGACTTTCACTTATTACTCTTGTCATTAGAAATTGACGACCACATTCTCTCTTCTTTGCCTTTTATAATAGTGGGCAAATCTCAATCATAATGCATATGTTTTGTATTCTTACTATAAAGTAACCAGCAGGCAAGTCGGCTTTGACAGCGATTTCTTTACATAGTAAGTATGTACATGTACGAATAACATTATTTCTAAAATTTGTGAGAAAAGAGAAGTATAAGCTTACAATAATAATATATGAAGTCTTATCTATACGCTACAACTAACTAACTGTAGAAGCTTGAAATGAAAGTAATTGAGTTTCACTAATTACAAATATGTTCATCTCTTTTGTACGGACAAGTCTCACATTGCACTCTACAACACCAAATAAACTGACAATTGCAGGAATCTTCCCCTTCTCGAATCATCGTTTGGTAACCCCGGCCACAACAGAGCAGACGACAACCGTCCGGCCCGTCACTTGTGCGGTTGCATATACGTCCGGACGTTCCAAGCACGTGTAACCTGTATAAAGGTGTACAATAATATGAAATTCGTAATTAATTACAGATAATCGAACGCATTTGTACTGTTTATGAAACTAAACTATATTGTGAATTATTGTGAGTTGCTGATCTTCCAGGTAATAAGTTAAATATAGGCATATGTACATGTAGAATAATAAACTTCTTTAGCTGTCATCACAGTTAAATTCAGCCTCAAATACATATGTGAAAGTTATAGGTGCTAACTGTATGAAACATCGCATGATAAAGTCAAAAATTGGCAGATGAGAGAAGTTGGAACATACGTGTCATTTTTGTCACAGTAGTCAGGAGATTCGTCCATAAAAACCAGATCTCTTTTGGTTGGCTTCTTCATCTCTTTGGTGTAGGGTTTGAGCCGAAGCTTTGCCATGTCTTTCTTGGCGATACCGCGATGAACGGCTTTAACACGGAATGCTCCTTCAAACTTCTCTCCAATCCTTTCGCCCACCATCCGGAACGATGTCAAAACTCGCCAGCAAACTTTCATTGTACATGAACCGGACACTCCATGGCATTTGCATGTTAAATTCATTGATGATTTTAAGATCTGAAATTGCAGGATAATGATAATAAATAATAATGATAAATAAATACTATTAATAAATGAATGATATTAACAATAATAAAGATTAAACTGTCACATTAAACTTACTCTCCTCCCCGCTTCATTATTGTGCAAGTTCATGAGTCCGTCAGGAGTGTCCAGTCTTTCGGTGGAGTCAGCAAATTCTTTGCTAAATAAAGCTCCAAACTGTACGTCCTAAATAAAATAGGTAGACAAAGCTTCTCATTAATCAAATTGCTTTCATTGGGGCCTGTGGATCGGCTCTGCAGTCAATTATAAAGGCACTAAACGCAGGCGGCACTTAAGTGTCAATTATTTTATAAACTTGCACAAAACAAAATACTATAAAAGCCATGGACAGCAACAGGCATGAAATCTTACTTCGGAACATCCACCCCATTGCCACTTTCCTTTGGTATTTCGTTTCCTCACGTCTTCGTCACATGAGCAGTCTTCTAATTCCCCTTTTGCACAGGCTTTGGTAACTTGGTAGGCCAAGCTCGCGGCGGAAATCGCGTGAACATACGCTCTCTCTCGTGATCCTATTGTTATGGAGAAAACACTTCACTCCACCATTCATTGCCTTTTAATTACAGAGAAAAGCACCCGCGCGTGAACATGCTGTTTATATTACGCTCCATCATGCGTCCTTTTATTGACATCGTAATAATTTTATTTTCACATAAAAATCGCCCATTTCTAAAAATTACTTGGCGGCAAACGACAATACTCGTGAAAAAGTTTTTTTTGAAGATGCGGTCGTCGTTACTTTACAAACGCATGATCAAGTATTGTATCGGCTTTCCAATCCACAAAGGATGATATGTTCCTATAATTTCTAAACTTTTGACTTAAACCGGAGTTGATACGATAATAATTTCATTTACTAATTAAATTTTGAATACATGGGAATTGAATACTTGTACATATGTTTTAGTAGACTATAGGAATGTATAATCTTATTACTCAATTCCTCAGTGAAGAAATTAAAAATCCTACCCTCTCCATTAATAATGAAATGGAACATGAATATGATAAAATTATGGTAATCAATTAAGTTATCAGAAATCTCTTAACTCTACTGGGACCCTCCTTTCCAAAATTTCTCATCCAAAGACGAGCATGTATTCCTAACCCCTGCTCATTAAATGATTCTCTCTCTCTCTTTCTAACATTCAAGGAAATTCATAAGCCTGGTTGGGTCTAATTATGTAAAGATGCAGAACTGACGATGAAACTAGTGTAAAGCTTACAGCACAGCGTGTGCATGAAGTATAGGAAGCATCAAGTAGAAAATTGGCCTTTTTATTGCATATGACATTCATTACGGATATTGAATTGTTGAATAGGTAGGGTGAGCGAATGGTTATACCTAGCTGTGTTCGCATTGTACATTTGCTTTGTATATTACACCATACGTTTATGTGTTCTTCATCGTAGTACGTATATACCTATACTTCATGCATACAGGGTTTAATACACACACATCAATTATGACGGAAACCTATCCGAAGGCTTAACTTACGGATTCCAAGTACTTTTCCAAAAACGTTGTCTGCTTCATGGATGACGGAGCAATTCCATCTGTGAGATTGAAGCTGGTATTGACATTCTTCTATTCCTAGTTTAGCTCCTGCACTGATCACCTAATCAAATTAAATTACTGGATTATCCTCACTTATACCCTTTGTTATAGAGAGTGAGCACCACTTTACATACAATCATACTTACCGTAATACATTTCTACTAATTAATTTTAGCGTCTTAATTTAAAGCTTCAAAAATAATCTAATCCAACTTATGCTGTCTAATAGCAAGGATTAAATTTATAATTTACGGCCACACAGCTTTACTTCTTATACTAGGTACCATGTAAAAGGTTTAAAAGGGAAATAGTTGAGGAAATCAGCAATGTGTTGGATATTAAAAGTTTTTTACAATATTATGTATTACATAACTATATGAATTACCAAGAAAATATTAAAATGACTTACAGAGAGCACTTTCCCACTCTTCAAACAAAGGAATTTTTGCCTTTCTACTAAAAAAGGGAAGCTATTGCATTGATTAAGATGTGTATCCGGAGCCATGTCACTCAGTGGTTGATTGTTGAATTCGGTCCCCAATAACCTGCAAGTCATATGAAGAAACGGTCTGTAATATATTCAGCACTTATCTCCTGCTGAAGGGAAGCCAAAATGTAAACTATTTTGTGGTAACGAATATGTATGTAGTATGTACATTAACAACTCCCAACTTGATATCAACTAATTGTAAGTCTCATCTTTGCCATTCTAAAAGTCATTTCTAAAGCTTTTAAAATCCTAATTTCACAACTTGGAAATCCTTTTTCGGTCTTTGCATTTATACAAAGAAATGATTTCTTTCTCCTGCAAAGCACTATAATCTACAATGTACGAAGTTCAATGTACAATAGGACTTGAAATTATACAACCGACTAGACAAAGTCGGAGATTCGGGGGTTCTTCTTTAGTCTCATTTCTTTTTATGCTGAGATTAAGTCCTCCGATTTTATCATTATCTCCTCTTCGCAAGTATCTATTACCATACTATTTACCATGCTTTCTGCTATGGGGAGACAACCACGATGAGACTTGGTTGTCGGATCTTTTTAAAGCAACAACAAGCACACTACTACTACTACTACAAAGTCCCTATCCAACTACATGGGCACTTTTTAACAATGCTGGATAGTAGACACACATACAGAATCTCCGTCCAAAAGTAACTCACTCTGAGCGGATCATGTCTGTCCATTCCTGCTGCTTATTCCTGTCTTATCAAATTGAGCGACAATACCGAGAGCTTGGAATAAGTGGAATCATCTTTATGAGAGACAAACTGCTACAAAGATACCCGATTTGTAGGCACATACTTATGCATGTGCATTTTTTATAGCAAACTCTCAATACGGATGGTGGAAACTACGCATAAAAGTAAGCAAAATGCACACGTATGCACACAATTTGAATCACAAAGTCAAGGAAGGGGAAAGCAAATCTTGGAACATGAACTTGATCCTCTCTATTGTTATTACGATAAAACACAAGAGCCCTATTAGATTTTTGGAGAAGCAGCAGTAGCGGTAGTCGAATACCGTAAGCATTGTAACAAGCTCCATATTGTACCCCAAGTATCTGTATATTATACTTACAATCAATGCAATGGACTATGCATACCTAAATGCAATTTGTGAATGGAAATATACGTATAGGACAGTTAATGCAGGACCCTCCACTTTTTTCCTGGCCTACACAATTTATAGAATGAGAATAATGTGGGGCTAATATTGGTTTCCGTTCCCCTCTCGACTCTCAGAAACATCACAATCTAATCAACCATGTAATGCTGGCTTATCGAGTACCGCCGTCAAAAATATCTGATCTTTTACTAAACTTCCCAGATACATACATAGCCATGCCTCTTGTAAATACATACCAAACCTATTATTCCCATTTACTGTTCTACTACACTGCTCACAAATTATGACATAGCACAGATAATGTTCTAAAGGTTCTGGTTTTAGAAGTTGAGGAGGGAATAACCCAGCAATATGTATGCAGCTAGATACTACCTATGTACATACTTCCTAAAGTTCAAAGGAATGATGATGCACTGACGGCACGCGTTGTGTCTATTTTAAGTCACCTGTGCGTAGAAGTAACTACTGCTCCTTAATTACCTGTCATCTAAAAGAACAACAGTAGTAATTCTTGCCAACGCAGTATCCATCCCTTTTGAACAACTTCCATCCTACAACTATACTTTCCAGTCATAATTACCTTTTTACGCTACAATAAAGCACTGAAGCAAGCTCTATAATAAGTGTTATAACATCCATAAAGATGACTCTAATTTGGCAGCAACTCACTGTCATAAAATTGCTTGGGACTGCAATAAACTTAAATATATAGATACTTATTGCATTATTTATTCGTATGGAAATACTGTAACAAAACAAGCCTTTCAAATATAGTTCGAGGCCATGTACGAAATCAAAATATGACTTCGAAATCTTTCACATTTTCATTTTTAATCATTTGCAAATGTGCAACCTGTACAGTTTATATAGGTATTAAACTTGATTTTAGTATTTTAGCTTCAGAAATAGTTTCTACTGTGAATTAAACATAATTAGTTTTGTTAGAAAAGTAAAAATTGTATTAACTTTTTTTGAACAACCATTCACTATTTCTGCGTTGGTTTTGTTTGTCGCAAGAGTTTCAACATTAGTTTGAGTAGTTGTTTCAACACATGTATTTGTTTTCATGATTACAAGAAAAAATTTGTATTCACCTTTTTTTCAACGGTTTAAGTTTATTGCATGATATTTGGCTACAAAGAAATCTATAACCCAGCGGAACCTACTATATTATAGTGATCCTTCAATGAACAAACACAAAGTCCAACAGGCTCAGTCTTATTGTCAATAGTCTTGCAAGTTATTACGACTTACGACGGACATAAATGCGGCGTGTATCTCTACCAACCGACCGGTGGTGGTTGGTGCGTCAAAGGTTCATCCACAACAAGCCGGGCAGACCAGAGAGAATTATGTTATTTGTGAAAGGTCGTAAAGAAACAAAAGGCAAAGATGTAGAATTGACTGTTTGACGACAGTAAAACGCACCACATATGTCGACCGATTTTATGAGTTAGGGCGATAGTCATATAATTGTAAACGACTTTTGTTGTTATGGTCACCCTTGCGGTCCTTCCTTGTTATTTCTCCGATGTACAGTACAAAGCAGATATGCCTGATGCTGCTGGTGTGTGCAATATTGGATGACAATATGGCATACACACGGCCGATGACAACCCCCGTGCCGCCGTGCCTTAGCCAAGATGAGTATATTTTTATAACTTTTTCCTCATACTCCTAAAGCTTGCCTTGCCTTATTGTTCCTCCTAATCGTGGACTGTTGTTCGAGATGAGATAGTAAAGAGAAAGAGCTATCAAATGAATAAAGCTATGCAAGCATGTTGTCAAGGACTCAAATATTTCCTCCAGATTTTTCTTACAACCCCGAAAGATTTAGCCAGTGTTAAACCGTGTAGAGACACTACTTGGCGTAAGCAAAAAAAGGTTTAAGCAGAAGGGACTGCGAGATGCGTGGACGAACAGGAAATTGAACCAAAAATTGGAATTCTTGAAAAATCGTAAAAGCATTCCGGGACCGAAGAAGTTTACTAGTCGCCTACAATCATGTATCCATACATACTTCTTTGTTCATATAATTCTGTGTGCTTATAACGGTCATGATATTGCTATGTAGCGGTACTTGCAATTGCAATAAAAATGTTTATATTATCTTCCACAGACCTTTTCTTTGTTTTTGACTTCGCACAGTAATTGAATTACGTGCAACACTATTGAGAATCCTCAATACTGCTGGCAGTAACATATGATCGCAACGATACAATGGATAAAAGTTTTTGGACAAAATCGTCAAAGGCTTTATTATGTTTGCTTACTTGAATTATTCAAACTAAAGAATTTTTTTTGTATCTCAACAAAAGCAGTTGGTATTTGTTAATGTATTTAATTATACACGTAATATTATAAGTATTAGTAGTACAGTCTACTCCTGTTAAATTGCTTGTATTCTAAATATGAATACGATTTAAGGTAATATTTTAGGTATGTCAAAGAAAGAAAGTAAGCCATTTCAGAGAAAAACATAGCTTCCCAGAGCTTTCACATTAGAATTGTTATTTGTACAGGGCACTAATGAGTTTCCCGGAAGATGTGCAAACAGAGAAGAGGAGGAAAAATGATGAGGTAGTAATATTTCAAGCTTACACAGAGGCAATTAGTCAGCGAGACAAATGAAGACTTTGGGTTCATATATGTGTAAGATACATATAAATATGTATTCAGGAATGAGTGCGTCTCAATGGAATGTAAAGGTAAAGTTCACCAACTCTTAATGTTACACAAAAATATCATGTCATGATCATTATTAGTCCACTGAAGGATAAATGTTGTGATGACAAGCGTCAGCCCTTCCTGGTTTTGGTGGCATATACATGTTCAAGCTTTACATACTTACTATAATTCAACGCGAGGACCAAACACTCATTGATCTGTACAATGACGAATCCTGGAACTTTAGAGAAGACTTGTACCCAGCTATAAGAATTCCTTACTATTGGTAGCTATATACACAGATACAAGTATAACAGAAATACACATATATTATTATTATCTTACTATATAACTTACTCTAATGCTCGCGTTGTAACACGATATCACCAATATGCAAGGCACACACTGTTCAAATTATGCGTAAGGATTAATTCCTTATAAGTAGTAAATGCAGATAAATGTGTAAAATCCCATGTGCACCTTGATATTTGCAGCAGGTAGAGCAGGTGAAGTGAGATGTACTATAAGTATGACAAATAACAACTGGATGCATAGCTATATTTAATATACTATGTTCCATCAATATGTATTTCAGCAACGGCTGCTTTCCATATAGAAGAAAATTGGTATGTACAGTGACTTAGGTATTGTTGGTCCAGCATACATACATGTACGCCTGACGTCGTGTAATAATCCTCCAGTGTAAATAAACCGAGGAGGGAGTCATCATACAGACGTACAAACAGAGGTAAGGATCAGCCTGACTTAAATCTCATGTTTATACGAATAAATTGATGCCGGTAGTTCCCATGTGACCGTGTATTCCTATTCCAATAAGTAATAGAAATTCCATACTTGGACTATCTGTATGATCACTATAGTATCCTTTTATGTATATGACTCGAGCCTCGACATGTATGAAATGCAAGGATAATAGTTTGCGTACTGACTTGATAGTACAGTTACATATATTGTATATTTATATACAAATAGGTAAGTTTACAATATTTGCCTCGAGTTGAACATTTCCTGTGAAATAAAATAAAAATTTTCTTTGTATGTATATACAAACCTCATCCTCCTACACTTCACAGAAGACAGACACTCAAGAATCCTTGCTGTTACCTTCATACCTGTGCATAAAAGTTCAAGTATCTGCAAGAAAATTAGCAGATTTTTTCCCTGTTGATATCAGTCGCGACGTTACCTCTCTTAAGAACTCAAGGTACACACATGAGCGTGGAAAAGAGAGACAACTAATAAAATGATAATGGTCAGTTCCAAGATTTTGCTGAGATTTGTTCTTTCAAAGAGCAATCGTAAAAATCGTAGACATCTGTATCTTTTCACGGAGAGTATTTAGTTTACACTAAAAAATTGTTCCGAGGAGTAGTGCAAACAATTAAGTCAGTTCATCGTATTGATCCTCAAAGAATTTCGTCCGCCCCCACCAGCCGCCGCAGAGTTAGTACTTATATATGTATATAGTGTAAATTCTGTAACCTGAATCGTTGTTACTCATTCATTTAATTATACTAAGAAAATAGTTAGAATGCAAGGAGTTGGAATATAAATGATGGTATACATGAGGAGAAAAATACCACATTGATCGGAATGAAAGACGGTGAGTGTGTATATTGGGATGAGAATAAAATGTTTTAAGTGCCACCCCTTGGACACACACAGCTACATAACATTGGAATCGTTTAACATGGGAATCATTTACGTAACATTTTGCTTCCTTCCTGCACAATACCACGAATGGTGAGGCTTAAAAGTTTTGAAAAACTTTGTTTGAGAGAAAACATTTTTCTACACATATATAAGCAACACAAGTATTAAGTGTATGCCAATACTTATTATTGTTATAGATGTATGACTATATACTCCTTACACATTGAGAATGCATGTGTAAGTCTTAAAGTAGAGTATTTATTTGTAATGCAGATTGCCCTGCTTTTCTGACTTTTCTTACCGAGTTTTATTTCCTTCTGGAAGATTACAAAATCCTTTTAAAATAACTTGACTTCGGTCTTACTTTTCTGCTCATTTACACCTTGACATTTTTATTTCCCTACGACGATAGTTTACGAGTCCTCCTAACTGAAAGGTAATCGACCAAAGGTCTGTTTACGGCACGACATGCCAGATGAGAAGAAAAGGACTCATGTACATACGTACTTGTATGGAAAATAGGAGATGAGATAAAAAACTCTCCACACATCTCCAATTATATCGATGTTCTCTTCCTTTTGACTCTCAACTTTTCCAGTATATGTGGCTTGACTTCTCCCCAATTCATTCCATTTTATGCCCTGGCAGCCACAAGTTTAATATCAGAGGATCCTTAATCTATACACATGGATTACATTTAGTGTATGTATACACAGGGCATACATGTGTAGGTATAAATGACCCTCCGAATTATCCCTCCACAAATACATCTCTTACCCTTTACGCTCTTCAAATCCTGAGTGAGTATTATACCTTACTTAATATTGCATTGTCCTCAACAGAACAAGGGTACTCTCAAGATATGCAGGTATAATAGGATAAAATTCATATATAGACCAACTTTATAAGATCCAAATTTTGATGTTGTAAATGAACTACTCAATGCGTGTAAAATACTCTGTATATATGAGATATATGGCACATACAATAATAAAAAACCTTCATATATTACTCCGATTCAAGTGTCAGTACTGCTATCTGTACTTTCAGTATACGTTACTCTCTGTATAAAGTCTGTTTTACAAAAATTATAGCATTTTGTCGTGTTTTCTATTATTGACATTGTTAAAATTGTAAAAGACTGCAAGAGGGACGTGTGTGGAAATCTGTTTTGCTCTCCGTTCTAATACATACTACCTATATTAGGACATATGTTCTGTAGTGCACATATACAGTTATTAGTTCTATGTCATCAGTAAGTGCAACACCTCCGGTTGTCCGACCCTTTCAATGCTCCTGAGAAAATCCTTAACCACAGGACAGCAGTGGTGTAATCTAATGTAATTTATTATTTCCTTTTGTCTACACTCCTACAACTTAAATGCTTTTCCCAAGCCTGTCTTCATGCATTTATCTTGTGGATTTAAGGGTAGCTAACTCTTTGAGGCTTTCCTGTAAATTTCGACAGTTGGATCCGACACTTTTTGACACTTTTTACGACATTCTTTTGTCAATTTTAAGTGAACATTGAGAAACTGTTCGAATAGAGACCTTTCATATTGTTAGACTAGAGATTTTTCAAGAATAGAGAAGTAGTTTTCTGTAGATGAAAATCTTGCAGGGAAAAAATTACTGTATAGAAAATTTGGTTGAGAAATTAATGTGGAAAAAAATTTTCCTGTAGAGATTATAAGGCGTAAAAAGCAGCCATAAGAGATGTGTCAAATAAAGCATTTTGATTTTGGGCAAAACGTTAATGTAAATATAGGTTTGTATGGAATAGAAAACAATAATAGTTAAATACGCATAAACTAGCTTACCACCAAGAAGCTTCGCTGAGATGAAGACAGCTGACGAAATGAATGACAAGCAGGAGTAGGAACTTGTCGGAAGGAGTTCGATGACAGCCAGGACTCTGACTCATTGTGGTCCGCCGGTCCAGCATCAAAAGTTCTCAGATGAATTTTAGCTACATTACACTTCCATACGCACCCACTATATATGTATATAGTGTTTTTTGTACCTAAATACCTACCACCAATATCTATAATGACTTTCACCGGGTTTCATTTTCCAAAACCATATAAAATGTTTGATTAACTTACGAAGCAGAACCAATGATGCTTCCACGTGTTCAAGATTTTTTTGTCCCAAAGTTTGTATATACGCACAAGATTGAATGGATTGGGTGGGTGAAAACTCAAACTCTGACTAAATATAAAGTATATTATTTTGTGGATGCACAAAGTTGTACTGAGAGAGTGGATTAGAAAATGCAAGCGGGATATTTGTTAACAGGTTCGATAATGGAAAAATGAGAAGTTATGGGAAACTCCACTGGGGCTATGACTGTTGTGTAGATTTAAACACGCTATATCTTAATACTGGAGGGAGGACAGGAAAGCGGTAAAATGAACCGAGTGGTTTGATGCCAGGAGAAGAACTGGAAGGGAGTATTAGGAGAAGTCGGGTAGAAAAGGACCCTCAATTACAGACCATAAACATGACTAGTTTGTGCATCCTTATGTACCTAAGACTAAAGCTTGGATTTTTAGGATCACTTACATCGTCTTCCTCCTTGCGCACGGTTTTCCTCCTCTTAGCCGTCTTTTCCACCGCTGACGCTTATGTGTTAATACACACACACACTTGCAACCACGGGGGTAAAGTCAAGTTCCGGTTATTTAAACTAAATACCACCTTTAAATATCATATCCTCTCCTGTTCAGCACATGATCCTGTTGGTTTTTCAAAATTAAAAAAATAAATCTTTGGACGATATTCTGGAATCCAAACAAGTATCTGTCCTAATTTTTTAGAGATTTTAATGTGCACTTTGGCGCCGTGACCTGCCAAACCTGCAATTTTTCCCCTGCCATTCTAAATTTTTTCTTGTAACATTTTGCATGAATGAAACTTGTAGTCGGTTGGGAGGAATTCTTGAGGTTTTAGTTGACTTACTTACGAAAGAGGAATCTAAACAAAAATAAAAGTGAGATTTAAACAAATTTGACGCCGTCAGTCATCGGGGAAACTTCAAGGTTGTCATATACAAATATCTATACATATATTAATTTACTATGTATGACAATAAGCATAACACGAGTAGACAAATTTCGTACTTTCAGTATAACCATCATTTATGTACTAATCGTAAGTTCAAATCTAAAGAAACATCAACATTTCTGCTCAATTTGACAAAAATGAAAATTGTATACAATTTATATCAAGTTTTGTTATAAACCACCAGTCTGCGAGCAGTCTTGGTTGCCGATCATAAAAGGATCTTTCTACAGCAGTTTACTTCATCATGGATAAGTTAATTTAGCTTTTCCGGTACTAAAATACATGAAACGAAGGTAAATCAACAAAAGTATGTAATAGCAGTGAGCCCTGGAAAGCATATATACAAGCTCAATGTCTCTAATGTTCGACTTACACGTGATACCTGACCCTTTCACGGTGAGAGTGACGCTATTAGTTTTGACTCCGCAGAGAGTAGAGAGTTTCTACTAGACAATATGTACCTCTTTACAGTTGTTCTACGTATTGGACATGCATATTTGCATGCGACTTCGTCGTTTTGAATTTAGGCAATCAGGTGTATAAACCTACCTACCAAAGGCAAACGAAAAGAGGGTCATGAATTCATCAAAGAACCTGTGAGTCATGTCCGTCAATATCGTGTCTGTCATCGTCAAGCGCTAAAATTGTGCAGTTCATATTTATATTCCTTTATTTAATGTATGGTATCCATCAACAACATTTTTACATAACTGAATCCATTTAGCTTATAGCTGAAGGTGCCTTGACAATGTAAAATTCAACACAACTTACATTACTTAAAATACGTATGTACATACTAACTCGTAATTGAAAGATCTAGATGCGCACAACTCAATGCAAAAATAACGTTGATATCGTTAAATACATATTATTGTAGACATCAACTTTGCGGTACAATATTTATTTTGTTTTACATGTACACCCTCATTATCTTTACGCTGCATTTTGTTTGAAAGCAAGTGTCGGAAATGCATCTGCTCCAGTTTTGGCGATGGCATGTGTGCTTAAAGACATGGTTTTAATTTCTGGACTTATGGCATAAAGTATCGTTTCAAAAACATTCGCAACAATTTTATTATTAATATCAACGCTACGTTGCAGCCATTATACATGTAATAGTAACGTTGTTCCAGTGCAAGATTTATAATATTTTTAACAGGTTTTGCATGTTCTCATAATTTTTATTTTAGTTTGTAGGTAATTTGTACACATATTTTATTGAGAGGAATACGTCCCTTCATAACACTGGAGATATGGGGACACCTTGTTGCCTTCCGTGCCGAGCAATGTAAGTGCGGGTGGTGACGTGTCCTCCGGTGACTTCAACGTCGTCACCACACCCGCTACAATGGGAACGACGAAGTTGTCGAATATCATCCATGTGAAGGGCTTGTTAAATATGATGACTTTCTCTGGAACGACCTCATTATCCTCCGGTACTTTACCTTTATACATGGCATTATCCAGCTTGGATTCCGATGATGATTGTTGCTGAAGACCGTCTTCGTAGTCTGCGTCTGCAGTGTCTGGCTCGTCAGTACTTGATCTTGGACTGTTTGTATTGGTTTTTGCAGAAGTCTCTGCTGAGTCATCGTCTTTGTTGACACCATCCGTTTGGTTGCGGATTTCTTCAATGAGTTGTCGCACATTGACAATCTGCGCACCTTTGTTATTAAAATTAACTTTTATTTTCACATGCAACATTACTTCATACATTTGCTGAAGAGTAGAGGGCCTGGAATCGACTTTTAATTGAGATCAAAACAAATAATCAGCAATATGTACCTGACACAGAAGCAATTTGAAAGTAGTCCGAAGCAAGGTTGACATACGTCAAAACATCTAAGATTTGCAGCATGTTGGGCTCTTTTCGGAAATTGCAATTTGTATGGTTAGCATCATCCTGGAACATTTAGTTGTAAAATTATGCAATCGTTTGCAAAAACTATATCTGGATAGAAAATCATTTTAATCAATATACCAGATTATAGCTCGATCGAAGCGTGTATTTTAATTCCGGAATCACAATTGTAACGTTAGTTGCGCTGACCAACGGAAGTTTTTCTATATTAGCAACAGCTCGATCTTCATCAATATCCTTCGGCATTCTTAAAGCCAGACCCGTTTTCTCATTCTAAATTATACAGTAAAATACATTTTATACAAAATTTATAAAATAAAATAACGATAACCACGCAAGTAATTTATTCCTGAAGTGAAGATTTATAAATGAAGGCCAACCTGGAAGTACATAATTAACTCTATTTCCCCATTGTATTCAGTATATTTAACTTCTCCGCGGAACTGTAAAAAATTGGTTAGCTCTCGTTTGTTAAAATATTTCCTTCCGACTGGGGTGAGAGGCGACGGCCATTTTGATTTCGTCTGAACAACGTTGATTACAACTGCTAGTGTGGAACTGGGGATGAGGATTCCTACAGATACATTTTCAAAACTTAATTAATGTAATATATTTAGCTTATTCACACTAGCAAATTTGTTGTGTGAATTACCGTCTGGAATATAATTTGTCTGAAGGAGACCATTTGTGAAATTGAAAATGTTGTCATTGATGGCGGGAATTGTAGTATCATCTTCTTCAAAATCCACCTCAATTAATTCAAGCAGATTTTTTGTTCCAGTTGATGTATTTAATGATGGGGTTGTAAATAAAGCGTTGGTTACGCTTAGAGTCTGTAATTTTAAATGATAATGATTCGTTAAATTTAAAATTAAGTAATTTAAAACTAATCTAATTAATTGACAAAGTATCCTTGGCTATTTTCTTTCAATTACCATTCAAGCAAGTAGAATAAGTTAATTTATTAATTACGGAAATAATACATACTTCTTTGATATCATCCAAAACAGTGTCCAGAGCTTCCAATACATCAAAAGAGGTATTTTCCATTACTTCGTTGAAAATTGGGTATGACAACGGCCAAACTTGCTCGTGAGTTGACGCCAAAATGTAGGAGATGCCCAATAAAGATGCTATGCTTCCGCCATCGTCCCCCTCATCGGCCTCTTCTGTATTATTCTCGCCTAGTGCCTGTACGTTAAATTAATGATCTTAAATGTTATGTACTTTTGATTTAGTCGTTATAAAAAAATTCTGAGGTGTGTCATACTTATTATATTGCTTATGGTCAAACAAGTATGATTTTATAGTGTGTGTTGTACATATTAGCAATATATGGATTGATTTTATTACACTCAGAACCCCAAAAACGGAATCGGTAAAGTTTTTGTATATTTCAATGGCGTCCACCACTTCGTCAGAAAGGTATTCTTCGGGGTGGTCCGTAGTAGTAGGGTCTGTATCCGTGGCTGTAATCCCTTGAAAATTGGAAGAAATCAAGGCGAAAAGAAAAACTTGCAAAGTAAATGCAACCATTTTGCAAGATTTTATAGATTTGTCTGAAACACCGATATGTTTAACTTATTGACAGTAAACTAAGACTGAGCTGTTTGTTGGCCATATTCTCACCCCCCAACATCACGTTAGTTTCAAGTTTCACACTTTCGTTTCAAGCCCAATATCACTCATAACTGTGAAGTTTACTTTAGTTATTAATTTTGTAAGACGATTTATTGAACTTGACAATCATGTGCTAAACCTTGGGGTGAGTAAGTTAAGCTTTACCCTCTGGGTAATTTACATAACATGTTCGAATTACGGATGCATTTATTACTATATAAGTGATTTTCTGATGCAGTCTTTGTTCTTGTCGTTCCATTCATCACATTCCACACGTGGATTGCTAATTGAATTATGAGAACATGCAGTGGTATCTGGTTTATGCTTTGAAGCATTTAGTACAATAATGAATTTCCACGGAGAGATGAATATTTATTTCACTTTTACTTTGATATTTCAAATTTCATTAAAATTTTGGAGTCGTAAGTTTGAGCGCGAAAACTACATAGGAATTAAGCATCATTATCGAGTCTTGTTAATAATAGTAGATGTGCTAAACTGGTAAAAGTGAATGCAATATTACATTACACAAATTTTAATCACTCCTGAGGTACAAAATTATATCAATAATAAATACAGCATTTCAGGGTCTCAAAGATATTGAAAAGAATTCTAGGTATTATAATTTACATCATAGTTATAGGCTTACATGTAACTAACAAATAAAAAAATATATTCTCGAAATAACAGCAATGGTAATATCCTGTTGGTGAAGCATCACATTTGAACCTTGGCATCTGCAATGTGTGATCTATTAGTGCTCTTACAGTGCAAACTTGTTATACTGAGATCACTCCTTCGCTTTTGGTCGAACTACTCGCAACACAACTAAAATCACATCAGTTTTCTTGTCATGGATAAAAGCTAGGAAAGGATGGTCTATTCGTACGATTTTAGGCTGCGACCATGGATTACTTCCTGGAATTTACAAGAAAAAACTTTACTAGATATAATCTTAGGGTCTAACCACAACATAACATTTTTAAGCAAAACTGATTACAGTATATACTCGCTATAACGGTCCTCTTTATAAGAGCAGACTCACTGTGAAGCTTAAGCTTTATAGGGTGCCGTTATAAAGAGTTTCCACGGCAAAGCTCTTAGATATATCTGAAACTCTTTACCTTTCAATAATGAAGACTTGGTCCGACTTCCTCGTTCATTGACATTGACTGTGACACGATGAAAGGTTTGACCGAACCTTAATGACGAAGTCTTGGAAATATTGCTAAAGTCTTGATCATCGCTTGGAAGTAGCTAAAAGTATGTTCACATGTATCTATTACTAATTTCAATAAGTTCAAATGAAAAACAATTCAAATAAAAACATGAAATTATACAAGGCTTGCATAATACATCTATTATCTAGTGTCATTATGCATGTACAGAGTAAGCCTTGGAAATTATAAGTACCTATACAAAAACTTACCATAGACGAAACATAAGCTTCGTCCTTCTTAGACGACATTTTGAAGCTAGGCAGACGAAGGTCTAAATAGGATTTGTAATCAAATTTGGACGGGATCGTCAGCAGTGACTGTCTAGTCAACTTCCTTTCCATGGCCATCAGTCCATTTTGAGAATTCGGAAGAACAATAATCATCTGCAACCTTGAGTCCTTAACACCACTCTTGCAAGATTTCTTGTTCCGGGGTTTTAATCGCTGAGTTCGATTCATCTGCTGTGAAGCTTTAATTTGTAATCCATCGCATAGTAAGTATGGAATTGCGATGGCCTGAGCATCTAACTCTGGCAGTGGAGTTATGTAATAATGGCCGGTTTGTCTCATAGTGTTCACGGTCAATATCTCGGAACCATTGACATAAAATGGTGCCGGCCTGGTATTGATAAAATCAAACTTCTTCTCCCATCCAGCTTTGAAATCGAAATAGTTAACCATAATAATGTCATTAGTGCTGTCTGCAGTGTATGAGGTTATCCCTCCTGAAAATTAACCACATTTTCCAATTTATCTCTCCCGGTTGAGGATGAAGTTCCAAGAAACATATACTTACTCTTATTTCTTATACCATGTTCATCGTCGTCATCACTGTCATCCCCGTTACTGCTCGTTCTATTCAACTTCTCTCGAACAACCTTTAAAATTTGAGCATTTTTCTTCTTGTCCATATCCATGTAGTAAATTTCCGAGTTAAAATACCTGTCAAGGTTACTCTCGAACTCGGGATTTACCACAACAGATTTACTCACAAAGATCCCATTGAACATTGATCGTGTTGGCTTGACTTGTTGCTAAAATAAATCCCATACGCGCAAAACGTTAGTTGTACACATAGTATGAGTAGTATATAAGTATAGGTATACTATAAATAGGTATAAGTAGGTACTTATTAGTAGTTAGTATAAGTATAGTAGGATATATAGTAAGTTTCAGGAAGGTAATCGTACTAATAAATTCCCACAGCAAACATGTGCTAACTCTAATAACATTAATTATCAACTCTCTCGCAAAAGAAGCAATTTATAATAACAATAAATTCCACCTGGTCGAGACAAGGGCATTCATTATACGTTGTTTATCATTAATTATTAGTAATTTTTCATTCCTGCATTGCAAGAAACTCAACAAGGCGTTTGTAAACATTTAAGTGAAGACTTGTAATATTCATAAAAATAGGCGTTTCACAGCATCACAATGGACCGTATAAATAAAATGGGAATTTACTCCAAATTCTTGCACCAGCCGCTGGTAACTTTCCATCACTGCAGTCACATTGTCGGGGAAGCCCAAGATGTACTGAATGTCCTTTGTGGTTTCACCACTCGATCCTAAAGTTAACATTGCCATTGAAGTTGAAATGCAGAATGGACAGAAAATAAAATCCTCATCTGTGTTCCATGACAGTACCTATATAGTATACGTGTATACATGAAAACAATATGTATACACATCCTTATTAATTATATCATTCAGACTCTGGGATTTCAAAAATCATAGTAAAACCTTGTTTGTTCACTAGTTTTGTTGTTACGTTAGGTTAGGTTCTCACCTCGTAAAATCTCGCTGCAAATTCATTGTTAGCCCGAATGACTTCCTTGTCATTTGCTCCCACAGAACACGTTAGCGTTAGCAGAGTAAATACAACGTACACTGGAGCTATAAGGAACGTGGTACATAGATACATGTGTATGTTATCATGTTTTAAATTGATAAACAAATTAGCTATTTTATTTTATCTGTAATGTCGTAATCATATATTTATGTTATCTAAATATTATCCATTAATACCTACTTATAACGTCTTAAATATCAATTTAATTTTTTTAAAGTTTTATAAATTATCTTCTGTTACCTCTAGTCATGACCGAAAAGGAATCAAGTTTGAATCGAAACGCTTTAGAATCACTTTACCCCTTGCTGTAATAACTTCTTTTTACACACTTGAGTATCTTTGTCAACTGTCACTTGTAATTTCTCGCATTTAAAATTAAAATGCTTAACTGCACTAGCTAAGCTTTTATAACTACTAACAACGGAATATAATGGGAATTCTTAGCATTTTCTAATAAGATGGAGTTCCGGAAAGACTTCAAAATATGAGCTCACTTTTAATAAAGTTACTGGATTGATTGTGGAAACGTGACTGCATTTAACGTGGATGAATCTTGTCGTTTACCCTTTCGTTGGATGAATATAAGGTGTAGGTATATCTAATGCATTTTCCCAATATTTGACTCATCATTTAAGAGTGAGAATTTTTATAATACCTACATATACCTTCCTCCCGTCCCTTTCAGAGTCCATCAAGTTTTTTGCATGCATAAGGCAGTCATCAGTCGTCGGTAGCAGTAGTTACCCCGCTGTAATTAAAAGCAATCGAATAAGATTCACTTATGCGATACAGCCATTGTAAATGCATGACCAGATCTGCTTGTTTTTAAAGTGTAACGTTGGAACACTTATTCCTTCCATTCGACACACTAACTTGCCTTGAACTTGACTTTTGTACAGACAGTTTCAGTCTCTATAGAGATAAATGCATATTACAGCTATGTATATCCTTATATATTAGATCTGAATGAAGATAGTGCGGCGATTTGGCTTCTCTTGCTGTTAAGGACATTATCAAAGTATACATATAGTAAACGATGTACACGATACCGGTACATATCTTATTAGCACTGACCTAGAAGTAAACAATCAAAATAAAAGTTTCGGCATTGTATAGCTTTATTCGAAAGTGACTTAGATGATTGACCTGTACTTATTGTTTTTATAAAGATGCAGCCTGTGGAGGCTATAAAAGCTTTCAATTTTATCGCGATTCAGACGTGTATAATTTATTTATTGACGAGACTCCGTATCATTACTCATTGTTTTATTTTTCTCACTGTTAGATTGGCTTGTCTAACTCGTAAATTTTCTAATCCCACCAATGTATTTAGACGACAGTTAATGTGTAAGAATGACCTAGATTATGAATTTAATTTATTTTTGTGACGAAACAAATTGTTATACAAATTAGAAGTCTGTTCAAAAATCATGTGCATAAATATCATACTTTATTCGGTATTGAATGAATGTATCGTATGATTCCAACAACAGGAATTAAACTATGATATGTAAATAGTAATAAAATATCAAGGTAAATGAAGTACTAGATTTTTTTAAACATTTTTAATTTTCAGCCGCATTCCAAAAATACATGATTAAATTATTATACTATATTGTAATTATGAAATCATGTAGAATAACTAGACATTCAATGTTTTTTCTGCTTTTTCGTAGCTTTGCGACCGTCCTTAGGACTTGAACCCTTAGTTTTATCATCCGCTTTGTAGACACCAGCAAATAGGACAGTGTGATTGATAATGACAGGCCCATTAGCTCCACGGGCTTGTTTCGCATTATGACTCTTCTGTGTCGAATCGTGAAGGACGAGAGCGAACCGAAAAGGATGATTAACGTGAACACTTTCAGGAATTCGTAAAACTCGGGCCATCATTATAGCTGCTGTAATTGGCATCACGGAAGTTTAAATGAGTGTGCATGTAATTATAATGACTAAATCGACGGGATCACTTCGAATTTTAATAAAGCCATTATTTTCTTTTTTCTAGAGCGGCACATAGCAACGAACGGGCAGAATTATGTAATAATCATAATATTGCTATAACCTATAGCGTACAAACCAAAACATCCCAACATTCATACCTGCGCATATATTGTAGAAATATACAATTTGCTTAAAAAATTACATAAAAAATTTGAAATATACAGTATTTGAACAAAAATGGATGGATAACCCAATGTATATAACAACACATATATATTTACCTTGGTATAGATATAGAAATTAACAAAAAAATTTAAATATACAAAGCTGTAATATGGAATTTGAAAGTAAATATAGATAATATAAACACACACCGGGAAAAAAACAAGCAAAAATCTTTCCGGCTTCCCCACGCAGTATCAAAAAACTTGCATCGTGGAAAGTACATACTACATTTAATATTTTTTAAATATTATCGATAAAATTTAACTGTACAAAAATTATTCTAAGCTGCTGTGTAAAATGTCTGCCTTATGAAAATTAAACTAGTGAGGAGCCAAAGAGGAATTTGGCAGAAAACGATTCCTGGGGCACTCGAAGAACCATCAGTGGCCCTTAGAGCTGATGCTATTCTTGTGCTGTAGACGGTGGGGTCATTCATGTTGTTCATGAACAATGTTGTCCCGGTGTAGTTGTCATAAATTGTAGCGAGGAAAGGGTGCTCGATTCGGAGCGGAGTGGAGTAAAATGCGCTCCTGTACATTACCACGAGTCCTGCAAAAGTGAGGGTGAACGAAAAAATAATAATCTTATATAGTTTACGAAATGTCATCTTCTATAGTAGTACACGCAGTATCATATCAAATCAAATATTGTCACGACATGCTTGAAATTCCCTATTACATACTACATAGTGAATATATAGGAAGTTGAAATTATCTGCAGGGAAAATAACAATATGTGCTAACTACTTAACTAGCACTTCAAAGTGACCTTACACAATTTAATGTTATTTGATGCGATACAAGTAAAGTGACTGTAATCCACCAAGCACGCTTGCAAAGTTAATATTAAATTAGTAGCTTATGGAATCATATATAATTATTCGTATTTACAGGTGATTCTCAAGGACGAATTTCAAGCAATTTTATACATAGCCCACAGTAAGATAAGTACAATAACTACAAATATACAAATTTTATAATGCTAAACCAATATGTTATATATCCTATAATACCTTCGTAAATGCATTTTTACACTGATAAATATCATGACAGTTTATGGAATGAAAAGATGATTCATAAGGAAATGCAGCTCAATCAGTTTATATTTTCAAGTCGAGCCACAAACGGTATATAGCAAATGAAAAATCAAAGTAGCAAATTAAGTATCGTCGTCATCATAGAAATTTCCCGAAGAAGCCTCTCTTAAAACCGGACTCGCCTCATTTTCCAAGGGGTTATAGTGACCAATGAAGATCGCCATTTCACAATTCGATAATAACAACGGCTTTGAATCTGAACCAAATGTATTAACATGAGCATCTGAATGCACTGATTCCTCCCTTGAATTATTTTCGTCGTTCTGGTAAGTAAATAATCCGAATACAAAAGGATGGTAAGCTTTAAAAATCAGTGGTCCAGCTTCCATAAAGATTGATCTTGATATCATTTGAAAACCTATAAGTAACAATGCAACCTTAATTTAGTAGCATCGATTGCATTACAACCGTAATGAGTTGAAATAATTGGTAGGAAAGAAGATTAAAAATGTATTATTAAGAAGAATGTTGGATTAAAATTCTTTTATATTTACGTAGCTATATGATGAAATAAACATGCAAACGGTTATGCTTGCAACCACACAGATGCTTCATGTACAGCCGCTGGATACTCTACAGATGATAAAATTCTTTATTGACACCCATACAGGCAACATAACGTCATTTATTATGTACAAGTACACCTCATTATGTACATCTATACTATACTTATGCATGTTTGTGACTATATAATTGAACAAATGTGTTCATATGTATGGTTGTGTATGTACTCATAATAATATACAATTGAGTGACACCGAATAACCTCCCAATACTAAATTACAGATATACACAAGATATATCTCTACAGTCTTTAATAAGGAAAATCAAAAGTTAAAATAGGGCTACTCAGTTTTGCGGGCAAGAAAGAGTCCCGTTCGGCTGGAAGAATCGTAAATAGCAAGGAGGAAACCGTGATTAACAATGAAATATTCGGAAATGTCAGGCATATAAAGGGAATACGCGACGAATTGCAGACCTGCAAAAACAATGTAAACAAGATGGTAACATGAAATCTGCACACTAACATTCCTTAGTAAAAGGGTGTGAGTAGTATCTATCTATGTATGCGTAAACGCAATCAAATACACAATTTGCTGCCTAACAATAAATTCTACGAGATGAGTAGACGTTACAGATGAAAGCAAATTAAACATTGCAAAGCCAGTTCGAGTCTTTGAGAACAGTCTTCTTATCAAATAAATTACCTGTAAATTGAAAACGCTAACGCTGTTTTATGTAACAAAGTTCTTTATTCGTAGCTTTATATTTACATATGTGTACTGATTTAATGAGTTTAATATAGATAATTACATATGGAAATTGGAAATACTTGCATAAACATCTAGTTATCTAAAGAACTTAATAAAGTTTTATGTTGTAAACCCAGAGGAAAATGACCCATCAAAACAATCTAAGTCTACATCTGAATATCAGGTACAGCAGTACATAGTGCTTACTACATTTTAATATAATGTGAGTATATAGTTCAACCATAGTCAAAGATACAGTTGTCTTGAAATATAAAGATATATAGTTGTATCTACCAATAATATATTTATAGCATCATCTTAAAATACAAAAGCCAAACGATCCGACTTGTCCAAGATTAACTACCCATAAGTACAATCAAGTATGCTTCCGCGATTACCCCTACATTTCTTTATGTACGTAATAATATACGCATATTTCCCCGTCCACTCCACAAGTTTGTTAATATGCAGCTAGATTTGAAATCCTTGTAATGAATAGTACTTCGCTAGCGGCGCGATCAGAAATGAAAGCGACGAATGGGTGGTCGGCTCTGAAAATGCGTGGTGGTTGTGGGGGTCGTGGACGAGATCGGAGGAAAAACTTTGCAACTAGACAAAATAATTGAACAAAGGCAATAATTAGAAAATGGCCGACTGTCCCTGGATACCACTGTACATAGATACACATTTATAAGTGTCGTCATCTAAATATTCTGATTTGTCCAAACATTTTTGACGTTAATGATAATTTCAAGTCTTCTTGGTATTTCTATAAAGCCGAATTCATATTATTTACATACCTATTTATATTGCTGGGCTGGAAAAAATATTAATACCAGTATACGTATAAATACATACACGTATACTGCATGCTACAAGTATAAAAACGGCTTCGCCGATGCGGGACACCATAAATATTATATACAAAGGATATTATTGTACAATTTTGAGAACTATTTGTTTGAATCGTTTAGCCTACAGAAAAGGAAGCCGTAACAAAATAATTTAATATTTTGGGGAGAATTGTTTTGACTTGGGTGATGAAGAGTATGCAAGCAGATTCTTCATCTACAAGGAACGCAACAAACGGATGGCTGACTCGGAATGTTAACCCTTTTAATAAACTGTAGTCCACTAGTTCCACACCTGCAACAAGCAGTCAGCAGAGATGCCCAGTTTTTAAAGTATTCACAATGTCCAATAGGAGCGAGCAAAAATACAAGGTCGTGCTATTAAAGGTTTGTTGAGGGGTCTTCAATGAAAACCATTACTGTATACTATTAAATAATAAAATATAATTTTCTAATAATGTATTCACGTGAATGCAGATCTAACATTCAAAGACACACTATCTGTCCAGAACTATTGAATAATTGCACATTTTTTCAGCTCATCAAGTATTTTTCTCGTCTTAATCATATCTGTAACACCAATCAGTTTTTAATTGTAAGATCTTACATCAGAATAACGTTCAGAAAACTATCAGTTGCATTATTGTGCGAGTCATGGTTTAGGTTGAAGACCCCTGAACAAACATTTTACAAGACCCTTTAATAAAGTACATACATAGAAATAGATGCACATAGCCGTCATATAGATATAATATGTAGTAGTGTAGATATAATAGCAATGTATCTACATATGTTAATGTCTGTAATATTATCGTTTGCAAATACTACGATAGCCTTGTAGAGTTAATTAAGCAGCTTTATTTTTGGAATGACGTCGTTCAAATGTGGATTGTTTATTTTCTAATAAAGGTGTCAAACATTCACAAGAACTAAAAAAGAATATATGTAAATATATATACGTGTATAATATTAAAAAATACATTCGTTTTTGCACTAATACTATTCTTTGCTTTGTTCAAATATACTATGGTAACTGTTTGTTCGCTGATGACGTACATACATCGTTGTTCAAAGTGAAGCTTGCATGGCGAAAAAATGCTGGGGAAAAGTTTGTCTTTATATCAACGTTGACGACATTTTTAGCAGTGTCAACGGAGATCAACACATTTGGAAAGGAATAAAATCTGATTGAAGGCATCATCAAAAATTAACATTACAAAGGGATGATCCACAAGTAATTCATCCTCGTCAAAAGCGAAGTCGGAGCGGCCAAGAAATATGAATTCTACACAATTTGTCAGGTTTAATTCAATGTATTAATTTTTCAAATGATTAAACTATCTTTGCCAGTTACCACAAAAGTTCTAGCATTCTGAGATTTTGGAGTTTTTAAAATACCGGAAAGAAGCATATATGCCTACTAGCCACCTGTAGTTTCTGTATGCACTACACTGCAAGTTATTAGAACTTTTGGGAAGCTGATCCTAAATTATTCGCTATACCGTAGAATAAATTGCAAATCGCAAAGCTATGTAAACGTAGTCAGCACAGTCTTTTTAGTCAGAAATACTCAATACACAATATGGATGAACCTCGAGATTAGTGAGAATCAACATTAACATGCATGCCAACCTAACCATCATATCCGAATTCATAAGATGTAAAAAGTAGTACCAAACACAGATACTTAATACCGTTGTTCTACATTTTATTCAAGCATTCAATTATAATGTTTTTACATTCTAAAAATAAAGTTGTATTACGTAAGAAATCATCATCAAACGAACTAATAACAAACAAAATCTAACTAGCTACTATTTATTTCTTTAACAGGAAACCGATATAAAGATGAAGTAGAAGTAGTGTGTGGGTAAACAAAGTGATAAATCGGAGATTACTAAAGTATGTTGAAGCTCATGAAAATATTATACACAGGTGACATAAGACTACTGTAAATGTTTTTAGGCAAGTATGAACTTGTAATCAGTGGAACACTTAAAGGGATAAATTGAAGTAAAAAGATGCGGCTGGGATCTAAAATGCAATTTCATCTCCTTTTCAGCTCATTTAAATTGTACTTACATACATTTTTAGGTAATAATTACAAAAAATAATGTTTTGAATAGTTCATTGTTATTAAATATCTATTTGTATTTGAATAGTTAATTGTTATTAAATGGTTTTGAATATATATTTGTATTTGAAATACATAAATTAAAAAGGAATCTATAAATCTTTTATAATGAAACACATATACTAACGCTACTGTAAATACATACTTGAATATATTATTCAAAAAATTTAATTACAAATTGGAACAACACCAGATTCTGATTCTTCAAATAAATCAAGGCTATAAAGGGATGCTCAACTATCAATTTAACTCTGTTCAGAAGCAATCTTCTTCCCGTTCTTAAAACTGAAACAATTTAATAGTTTCAAAACAAATATGGCCACACTAAAACTAAATAAATATGTACAAATGTGTCGCATTTCGGGTCACAAATTATCACAAAAGGTGGAGCTTTGCGAACTGTGTGGCTTTAGAACGACAATAAGCATCATTTGCGTATTGAATGTGGTGATCGCACAAATGCCACAGCAACAACAATGGCACATATTAACATTTTTGTAAAAAGCTCTTCAAATTGTAGTTCATACGTACATACTGTTTACACTTTACTGTACCTATTATAGAGCGTTTAGCATATGACTAAACCAGTTTTAAACTTTGTTGGATAAATATTATAAAATCTTTTAGTCACGCAAATTCTTTCATTAGTATGCAAATATTTTAATATTTTGTTTTAGTTTTCCTTAATAATGTAAAACTAATCAACTGTACCAATGACTTTAAAACACGAGAGCAAACAATGTCTGCCGGATTAAAATAAAGCTAGTCACTAGCAAGACGGGAATTGTCAGAGGGATGCCTCCATAAGCACTTGCTGAACCCGATCCCGATTCCGCTCTGCCAGTAGCTTTCAATGGAGAGGCAATGCTTGAACTGTCAACTGTAGGATCTTTCAAACTGTTCACGAACAGAGCTGTACCCGTAGAATTGTCATAAATGGTAGCGATGAAAGGATGCTTGATATTGAACCGAGGACTGAAATTTGCACTCTTCAACGTTATTTGAATCGCTGTAAGTCAGGATCACGCAATTGTAACATTCCTGTTTGTATATTAACATCTCGCCCGAGGACTTATTAATTATTCAATATGAATGAATAGAGGAAATCAAAACTACAACAGACAAGCAGGAACTTCCTACTAGAAACGTGTTATAACAAAAACCTCCACACATATAAAAACTATATAGCCTTATAACTCTTATAGGAATTGGCATGTCAATTTGAGCCGGGAGTACACACTTAAAACGGCAAAGTAGGTAATTATAAAGTGTAGGTTATAAATGCTGCAAGCCCTCATCATTCCAGTGCTAACACAATGATTAATGAATTATTAGTCACTTGCGGCGAAACAGTATTATATGTAATACATTAACACAGAAAGAGATAGATACTTTCGTTTTCATAATAGTTGAATGAGAGTTTAGGCATAACAAATAGGAAGTCTACGCAATAAAAAATTGAAAACTGACATGATCATCTCGAAAAAGAATAACGTCTTAAAAAGAAATACATACAAGAAGTGTTCTGCATGAAGTAAAAGTATGGAAATAATAGGAGCAAGTCAACTTCGAGCATTTTTGGCCTTTCATACAGAATCCATACATAATTCTGTGCATATGTCCAATTTTATTTATCCAGAATAAATAAAACAATCAGCACGTCTTACATAAATCGAAAACGTTAAGAGTATTGTAAGGCCAGGTTCGTATGAGAACTTTAGAACCTTACATACTTCTCACAAATAGGCAAAGATGATAGTGCTTCGCAATGATACCGGAAGTGAAGTGCGAGGGTATGTGGACTCAATAAGAAAAATCGGTGTGTGATAAAAGAAACCATAAAGAGCATAATAAATGTAAACAACGCTATAGAGCGGCACAGTGGGTAAACATAAATGAGTATACAAACAGTATATATACTTAAATGTATCTAAATTCATGACCACGATCTACGGAAGTTTGTTGTCATGTCACAGTCATGTCATTTGAGGGATATAAATGTGCGTTTTTTCATGGCAAGGTATAATGTTTAGGTATCTATGGGCAACGATTACTTCGGAACAACGAATTTGTCACTAAATACATACTACATACATGGAATATACTTATATTATATACTACTACTAATATTTATAGTAACTTCAGAAATAAAAAAGCAATGGATTAGTTTAAGCAAATACATTATTTATTATGAATATTGTTTTCGTTAATTTGATGAAAACAATCAAACCGAACCAGTCCATGTCATGAAAATTAAAAAGTGGATACTAAACAAGAAAATTAGCTCTGAAATGTGAAAAAATAGTTGTGGGCTACAGTCAAGACATGTGTGTCTAAAATAACCTAACAGAAAGTTAAAGTTGCAAAAACATAAATTTAAAATAGGTATATTGCTTCTAATGTTAAATTTCTCTCAAGCTTCCCATAAGTAATAATCCAGCTTCTTCATTGTTATTAATGCTGATTATAAAAGGATGATCAATATTCACGCTTGTTTTTCTCGGCACAAGGGCACTTAGAGGCTGGATCATTGAAGCTGTTAAGATAGTATTACATCTAATTTTAGTGTATACTATTTATTCGTAGTCATAACTATAGATGTATCTGTATTTTCACACTCCCACCATAAAAGAAACACCCAGGAGTGTAATAATGAACCAACCAGTTGAAAAAGTCATACATGCAGTTTCTACAATTCGTCCCTCTGTCCAGTAGTAGTGTCATGCAAACTGAGAGGATTAATCTCGGCTATCAAAACTACTGTCCATGTTTTCAGCAAAACATTCGGACTCATTACATCACCAGCCATAACGTGGACAACGAACGGATGGTCAACTTTAACATGCATAGTAATCGGTTCTGATACCCAAGAGCGTCTAGATAACATGTTGGCTGTGGTCAGATGATAGAAATGAAGTTTTAGGATGATCATTTAAAGTGTAGTTCAAAAAGGGATTAACATTAAATTAGATGTGAATGATATTTGTAGGCTGCAAACATTCCAATTTCATGCGATATGCAGAAAATCTTTTAAAGGCACGCATTTGAGTAAAAAACCATGCCATTTTGTAGACATCCACAATTTACAACCGCTCTTGCAAAAAAACAATTAGCAATCTGATTCCAAACTCCCATTTTGACAAAATTATTTTTAATTAACAATATTAAAAGCCGGTCACCATGCACTCACCACAGAATAGCAGCTCTCCCAAACATTCAAGCAGCCATGAGAATTTGAGTGAGCAACAGTCTAATAATTAAATGGAATGTGCCGCTTTGAAGAGACTTCCAAGTAAAAAACTATCAAACTGTTTTAAACTTATAGCTTTGTTATATTAAAACAATACACATACTTCATATGATGATGTTACGAATCCAATGTCTCTATGAGCTCATGCTCTGTTTAGATTAAAGTGATGCTGAAGATAATATGGTGTCGTGTTTCATCATATTTACATATGTACACATGTATACAAACATCGGTGATCTATATAAGATCTTCACTTACGAATGAAGTCACAAAATTAAATGATTTTGCATGTGTCCTACTGTGATAATTTACGTGTGTGGAGCAAAAGATGGGTGTGTAGCATTTTACAAAAACGATGACGACAATGAAGTTTAGAGCCTAGATTTCCGTCTAAATATCATGTCAAGATTTGAGTGTCAAGCGAAGTAAGCACAAAAGTTAGTGAAAATAGGCATGCAATATAATAGATAAAACACTAAGCAAACACAAAGCACGTAAAGCAAACACGGGGCTCTATTCTATATTATCAAACAATGACAATATTTTAAAAGCAATTTCTTTTTTATGTTTTCTTATCTCTCATGAAAGCGTAAAAAATAGAAAGGGTAATAGTACGTACCAGTAGCAGCGGCAGCTTCACTTCCTTCTTCGTTGACTTCAAGGAAAGCCTTCTGAATGGCTTTAGACATTTGCAATTTCTGGTGAGATCCTGGAGCAGGAATTTTACCGAAATCTGCCATTTCGCCAAACATTGATCTCATTCCCAACTGTTAAACAAATCCATAGAGTCAATAAATTATCATATTCATTTACATTATAATTATTATCGCTTCAAACTATTGGCTGTTATTAGATTGGCTTTCGAAGAAAAAATTGTCGAAACGTTCGCAGTAATGTAAACTAACCTTTTGCAAAGTTTCAGACAAATCAATAGTTGTTTCCAATTTGAATTTTGGCATGTACAAAGCAATCTTGCGGTTTCTCATTTTGGGTGGAATATCTGAAATTCTATAGGTTTGAAGACGCTTTTCTAAGTCTGCCAAACCGTCGGGTTTGTTGGGGAGGATGACAATCATGCTCAAGCGGTTGCCCTGAAATTACCCAAATAAACATGAAATAAATAATTTAAAATATGGAATTCAAAACGTTATTTTAAAATTAGTAAACATGTAAAAATAGCCACCTTGTACGGTAATGCAATAGCTTTAGCATCCAATTCAGCCGACAAATCCACAAATGGGAAATCCGCTTCCTTTCTCATCATGTCAACAGTAACGTTTCGGGTAGGATTGACGTAGAACTGATCCTGGCGAGTTGCTTCTGGGTCAAATTTATTTTCCCAAAGACCCTTGAAGTAAATAGCGTTGACAAGGACCAAACGGGTGAGGGAATCGAAATCATCTGTGTATTCATAATAAAGATTTTTACTATCATCATCATTATCCATTAAATATAAAATATTATTTGAAATAATATTTCTATCAAAAATAAATTAAGCCACACCATACCTGGTTTTACTAAATCTTTAATCTTATTCCTGGTGACTTGTTCAACCCATCCATTAATATCTTGAGCCGCTTGTGCTGATTTAGCGAAATCCACCTGCTTTGCTTCTGCCTTCAAGCTATTTCTCAAGATGCGAAGATACTCCGGATTCAGTTCGAAGCCTGTTTGGGAGTAAACGCGGTTTGCCGTTTCCAAGGTAAAGTTTTCGTTGCTCTAAAAACATAAATAAACCAAGATAGAGTTTGATTTATATTGATTAAAAACATGTCATACACATTTTATTGCCTTTTGCTTGGGCCTATGTTGATTCGATAATATTCCAGGACTAACTTCTATTTTCAATTAGCAATAGTTGCAGTTGCAATGCAAAAAATACAAAATCTTCATTGCAAAAAATTTTTCTTTGAAAATACTTTTGCAAAAACTACATGGTACAATGTCCAATAGCTCATCGAGCGTAATTGCAACGTTTACTTTGTGACTCATACTTACACCAGAAGAGTGAATAAACAAAAAGTAAACACCTACGTCTTTCCATACCAAGACAAATTATTATTTATTGCTTCAACTACAAAACATCTATCAAACGATAAGCATTTTCCTACCAAACGTTTTTACAAGCATCCACTTAATTAGCACTCACACTCTCACATTAATCCAGCCAAGAGGTCAATTAAATGACAGGTGGCAAAACTCTCATACATGTGCTAATTTTAAGGCTAATCGTTAATCATCAACTCGAGTATACCTTCAATGTATCCAGCAAAAAACTGTATCCACTAAATAGAGTCCTGTCATCGGCGGGATATCGCATTCCTCGTTGAATTTCATCTGCAGTAAGTCCTTGAGCTCCAGCTTTGACCATAGCCATTGCTGAACTTAAACTGAAAGGTGAAAACACCAAATTTCCGGGATTCTGGTCCTTTAAGACCTGTGTAGAGCCAAGTATATGAATTATTTAATTGCACATAGATAAGATTCATGTCCATGCATGTAGACGTAAAAAACGATGTGTACGGATTTTATTTCAGTTGTTCATGCAACAATTTACAAGCAAGATTCAAGTACTATACATGCAAGGATTTACGGAATTAAAAAACTAATGACATCATACACAATACTTCTTGAGAGCATACATAAAAATTACTTACATTGTACAAGGCAGTAGTAAATTCGTTATTTGCATTAGCGACCTCCCTTACATCAGCATCTCTCTGGTCCTGTCCGTGGACGTAAGTAAACGCCACGCAAATGAGCGCAAGAATTGCAAGGTAAGCTGAAAATAAATGCAGAAATTATGAGTACACTCCTGAGCATCTAATATGACATTGTTAGTATTATTGTAATATTATTCAGATTAAAAATTGAAAGACTCCAGCGACGTAGAGAGCGTGTACGATATCATAAATATAAGGTATAAAGATCATATCTTACAAATCTAATAGTGATTTTTATTGGCTGGAAACGGCATAACATGTGTGCAAAATGGACGTGAATAAACTATTAAAAAGTAATATAAGTAATATGTAAAGTAATACAACGTATAGTGTGCACGATATTCATCCTAGTGAGCATACTTATTTTATTTTATAGCATGCTTAATTATTACATCATTAATCATTTATAACTACTGCTCTTGATATTTATTCATGGAATTGGAGTCAACTTATTTCATTTATCATCTCCACAAAAACAAGAATACAGCCTATGAATTCCTGGTGATTATAATTAAACCTGTTTCTGATTCCTTGAAAGACTCCATACCAATTTACTAAGAATTATTAGAATTTACTATAAGCATAAATGTATGTGTACAAATGATCTTCAGCACAAATGAATCTTAAAGGATTGTGAGTTTACTGTTCCCATAAAAATACTTTTATATGTTACTAGTTACACCAATCGTCTCTCTATCAGCAGAGATGCCTCACTACATTAATTCTTTCTTCCCTCATCAACACAGCGTATTTGATTGGAAACCTACCATTATTGATAACCTTGGTTTTAAGTTGAGGCTGTACACATCGTATGTGTAATGGGTCTCATTCATAACTATAGGGAAGCATTTTATCACTTATAGGAGATACTTATTATCTCCGGCGAATATTTTCCTTAAACTTTAATAACCGCTCACAGAAGGGCTGGAGGAGAATACGAGAAATTATAAATAAGTCGTAAAAATATGGGGATTTCCTAATAATCCTATCTATTACTTTAAATACCTCTAGAGAGGTAAACCATAATAAGTTTTTACACTCACAGGGACGCATATTTTATAACTTTCAATCGACAAATTTTGAAATGAATGTATGTGTTATTTTGTGTTTAAGCCTAGAGCATGCAGTGACTGACAATAATAACAATAATAATAATAACTTATTATTGCTACTTTGAAGTATTATTTTTGTCAGTTAGGAGATTATTGTTGTTTGTTAGAAGTGTATACTCTTTAGTTTGGTTGGTAAACCCATCTCATCTGTCGTCAACATTAACATTCCACGGTGATTTCCTATACAATGACATTAAAATTTCCAATGTAGAGCAAGGCTTTACAATGGTGTGGAATGATGAGACGCAAACATGCAAACGTCAACATACTCGATGGACACGACGTCGTTCGCAGTATTTACTACATATGTTCAGTCCACAAAAGGAGACTTTGACACACAAAAACCACATGATATGCTCCTATGTCCGAGGACTACTAAACATCAAGTTGATGTAACCTACTACGTGGTTCAATTTGGACTTTGTAGAATATTAATAGGTGGAATTACAAAGCGTTTCCTTTGAAAACTTTGTTTCTCCGAATAGGGCGGATGTAACATTTAAGTGTCATCGGCCATCCCATAGTAATCTTCGTAGTCATATGAAATTCAGTGGCAGTGTAAAAAAGAAGGTCCTATTGGAAATCCCTGACCATGTAAGTATACATAGTGCATGACCAATTTTGACCATTCATTTTCAAGTGTGGGGTATGTTGAGCAACATAGTATGTGATCACTGATCATGAATATCAGGACTTTCAATTTCACCACTTTCGCTACTACAAGGCAGGGTTAAACTTTTTTAGTATACAAAAAAGGGGTTAGAAAGCAGGGAATTCCATGGACTATCCTAACAAAGTTTGAAGTTATGAACTTATGCTCATCCATTCTGAATTATGACCTCTCCTTGTATGTCCTCTAATTGAATTGGTCATTGTAAGAGAAAATTAAATGCAATTAGCATGCAAATATTCCTCCGCCACAATTATTGTGTTACTAAAATGGAAATAATTACTTAAGCTTGCCTACAAACTCCGGTAACATCTTCGAAGTTTCCCAACTCATACAGAACAAACAACAGTAAGTGATTTATGCAAAGGTATTCTGCCTTCATTTGTCAAAGTAGTCAAAGATCAAAATTTATGTATCTATATGTACTTGATGCTTCAGTTGTTGTCCGAGCGTTATGATGAGCCATTGTCACCAAGCTGCTGATTAATTTCAATTCTCAAAGTCATTGTTTAAAATATATATCTTCAGACATAAAAAGGATGAGTAATGGCTACGATAAATGAGTTATTAGCTTCAATAATGCGGTTTGACAGAATTAACAGTATGAAGAAATGAATCAAGCTTTGTGGTATTATTATAACCATATAAAACATTGCGGGTATAAATCGATACGCTACTGCTTCTATGTATTAGCAATATGCAGAAATATATTCTCAACACTATTCATTGACAAACGGTGATAGTACAATTGAAGGAGAGTCACATAATACTAATGACACCAGGAATAATTACATACTTCATTGCTTTAGTCTTCGGCACACAATGCTGTCATTGTGAGAACAATCGGATAATTACCGACCGTCACTAAATGAGAAATACATATCTAGAATATGATTTGACGTACATGATGACGTGCATAAATATATTTACTTTTGGAAAATATGCATGAACTATACACAATAAGATGTTACGAAGTCCTTGAGCAAACTAAAGTATCAAGATGTTTGTCGTAAAATTTGGTGAGTCGTCAAGAGACCAAACAGTGCTGTTTCTATTCGGTTGGCCCATAACTTGTAGCGTCTGTACTATGTAAACAATTGTCAGTGAATCTAAAAGATATTGCTGACTTCTTGGTCGATTTTATTACTGACTGATACATTAATGCTTTTATAGCACATCCCCAACAGCATATCACACATTCATTTACTGAACATATAGAGAATGAAATATTCAGTGCACTAATACTACTTGCAGTACATTTGAACATGATTGGATTTAAATTAGCAGGGAAAACCTATAACAACTGGGCGAGATGAGAGATAGGAGGAAGTATCATCCGTGTAGCTCCAGCAAAGCATCAACCTCACAATCTTAATGATTCATGACAGCTACCGCATTACGTAACTATTCCTCGTATCCTATCCATGCTTCATTTAATCTTAATTGCTTGGATGCAACTACACAGCTGCGTAGATTACTGAGACTATAATTTAACAAGGAGGACGTGGTCCTCAACATTTCCATGATTAACCAACAGACTGTTTGTTTGTATACATGGAATTCTGGATACTGTGTAGCTTACTGTGAGTGTACATATATAAATAAATAAATACATACTCCCGTAATAGCCCCTGTAAGTTAGTTTCTAATAGCGGAATAATTGACTTATTGTATGCAAAACTATGCATCCTGCTCCTTGAACTGCCTGTAACAGCATTTGATAAAAATGAACTGGACATCAACCTCTAATGTGGTGTACCATTATGTTTGATGCTCACGCAACATGACATAAAGGCTGGTCAATAATAAATAGAGATTTTTATGTGTTGCATGAATTAGTTCGAAACTTATACAGCCGTAGGTAATTACATGCAATTAACAATTAGTATAATTGCATGAGATACATAAAAAAACTATATTCAGATTCTGGACAGTAAGTTGTGTGTTGGTCAGTCGTTATTCCCGAAAAACCACAAGCTGAATGATGAAGCGTGACAAGGCATTTGTAGGTTTTTGGCAAAGAGCTGTCTCATAATTCTTTACCACCTATCCATAATCCATAGCGGTTTCATAAGCCCACTGTCACTATATCCTAAAAGAGCACGTTAACATATTACAGAATCACTGTTTAGCTATTGTACACTGTCGTATAAGTTATACAGCAATATGACTTCAGGGCACACGTGTGGACAACATGGACATCATGGACAGTCTCAATAAAATGCCGCCGATGTGAATTATTAGATTTTCATAACTCCTTTTGTATGTGCATTTAGAAGTACACACTAACTTGTCAAAGACGCAAGCGTTTTGATTTGAATGATTTTGAGCGCCTGTCAAATATCCGGAAATTCTACATTACGGACAAGTGCAATGATCTGTTCAGTTACTTCAACTATTTATTTGCTCTACAAATCAAAATGTTTGTTTTGATGTTTTATAACAATTATTTTTATTTAATAACGAAAATGTCAAATTATTTTATTTACCAACAATGTGGGATTGTATGTAAGATGAAGCTACTTTTTGTGGTGCCAAATCAGCTTTTAATGCTATATGCTCAACCAAAATAAAATACAATTTTTTCTGCATGTTGGATGGCAGGGAAATCACTTGTAAATATTTGGTTAAATATTTTGTTAGCATTGAAAATCTTTAGCAAAAGCAAAGCTTCAGTCTTTGCATCCTTCCTTTTACTGGCATTCAAATGACCATGTATTATTTGCATAGATTTCGTGGAGACTGACCTTGCAATTAGTAGTATCTCTGTACTGCACGACTCTTTGTGTGCATACACGAAATTCTGATGAAAACCTCATCTGTATACTCTGCCAGCTTTTTATGGATAATACGGACCCGCCTGCATAAATCTGCACTACTGCTCAAATGCCCAGCATCAATCATTAAGTAAGTTACAGACAGTTTACAGAAATATTCTAAAAAAGGCAAATTCACTGTACGCGAGACGAGACGTTATATTGAATCGCTTACTTGTGTATATGTACACTGCAAAAGTCATTTCAGGGAGTGTTGAAAATTACATGCGTGAAGTTGAATACTTTCCTATGTACATATATCATGCACGTACAGACGTAGCCCGGATATATTAGAGTATACACAAAATATAAGTGATACATATGCAACAGCGACATCCAAAAATAAACAATAGCTGCCGGCAGTAAAGTTTGCTGACAGGTCTCCGTTGGTACAGCGATGTATCTTCTTTACACCTGCACCATATATATTATACTTTAACTTTGTTACAAAATTCTTCAACATTCAGCCGAAAATTGGCGAGATGAATCACTAAGGAATACTAGCATTACTAACTCAACAACAGCGAATCATTTTGTTCACTGAGTTTACACAAATTTTTGCAACGTATACAGGTAAGATTAATAGACTTAAAAAATACACATTTTTCGTTAGTCGAATAAGAAACGGCGCTTTTGTAGAAAAGTGTATATGACATGAATGTAAATAAATCATTTCCGACCAGAAACCTCCTTCTTTTAATTTCCACAAAAAATAACAAGAATCCATAGTTACATATGTGAGTGTGCCTAGCTTAATTACATTGCATGGAAACTCTTCCAGTAGACAACAAGAGATCTCCACTTCTCCACTCTAAACGATGAAACGACCACTTTATGCAATAACCATTAAAGTTATAACTACACACATGGAACAGGCGCACGTATGTATATCAACATATAACTATACATGGACTAAGATATTTTCTCATAGACTGAAAAAAGATGAATAGGATGTTATATAAACATTACAGGTAAATTCTGTAATATATTCTCACGCCTAAAAGAGCAGAGCACACATGTGTTGCTCATTGTTCTTCCCAACTTTCGTATCTTGGTAGGTCTTCTATATATGCATGCTTGAATTCACATATGTGCGGACTAAGAAAAAATAACAGAACCTTGGTCCCTGGTGGAATTACAAATTGCTAATCTACACTTATTCTTATATTATTATTATGATTAAGACAACTATCCATCCACACACGTGCAGAAAATTATGAATTTCCACACACGTCTCACCCTTTAGTAGTATATAAGAATTGGCTCTAATGTCTCTAATAGTCAAGTTCTAGAGCTTTGCAGCATTTACCTTAAAATTCAGGGAAGGTAGTCTTCTCAACGTCAAATTTCTATATGCCCAATCATCTCCTCATTTTTATCCTTCTTGCTAAAGTTTCCGTCATTTCATAGACTTACATATACACAAAAAGTATGAAATTCATACAAGCAATTCCGAGAAATTGTATCTACTGAAAGCAATCTCTTATACTTACTATTACCAATATTTCTGATCGACAAACAGATTTCATACATACCAGTAAGTTAATGTGCTATGTATGTGAATTCAAAGGAAAGCCATATGTATAGAAACTTGAGTGTTTATTGTCAGTAAATATTTGGAAGTTGTAAAAGGTAAGAGCGTCAACGGTTGATTTAAATTGACAAACGTGTATGACTTATTAGAAATTATTAGAATGTGTTTTATTAGTGTGCATATAACCTATGTAATATGCAATCAGCTCTTTTTATCCGCACACAGTCCCCCGATTTGAGGTAAATATTTACTTTAAACATACCTCACACCTGGCAGTGACAACTGACAACAACAACTGGCATGCCAGTCCGGAGATAAAGTTCGTTAAATTAAGAAGTGGTTCCTCCAAACCTTATGGTTATCTGTTTCTGAGCGTGTTTTCCTCCAGCCCAATGATTTATTTATATACAAAATTGTGTACTTTCGTATGTAACACGTATGTAGGAACAAGAGCATTGGAATCATAAATGGAATAAGTACGATGTTGAGGTTCATCAACCGGTGCAAAAAACACACAAATGTGGTTTAAAATGTTTCGTATGTATAACATGTGAGCATTGCCGATCAAAATTTTGACAAGAACAGCACTATAATACATATGGTTACACATGTTTACACTTATAAATACAACCAATTTATTGAATGTGACATGACCTGCCATACACTTATATAATCAGAATATGGGAAGAGTTATGATAACGCATATACAAATATGAATATAAGTATATGTGTACAGTGAAGGTTAACATAAAATAATTTTTGATAAACAAATGAGAGTCTTACCTTTCATTGTGAGATTTTACTCAGTCTCCGAGGTTCCTATGTCAGTAAACTGTCTTCTGTGTATTAGAGTGTTAGCCGGTCTGTGTACAACGTAAAAATGATGATTAATCGGACTGAATCATTACTATATAGGTGACGGTGAAAGACGGTCAAGACGTAGTTTAAATACTATTAACCTATAATACAACAATGATTTTACGTACTTTAGTGTAGCATCCAAACAAAACGACGCACTCCTCCAACCAAGATATTTTTTTTGCAGAATATTAACCTGTGACAAAGGAAAGATACAACCGGACGTCTGCAGTATTACGTTAAAATTCTTATGTATTGCTTGCAGTAAATAAGGCTCTGAGGCCGCACATTTGTTACACACACCAAACACTTCGAGCAACGTGAATTGACTGAGCTGCAAGATAGATTCTGAAGAGCTTCCCACTGCCGTTGGGCTTATATCTCTCTCTCTCTCACTCTTATTCAACAACATTCAAGTATAATTACGTTGCTAGCTCATGATAGCTGCTGAGTCAACGTTATCGAACAGGTTTAGCCGCCATGCATGTATTTGCTTATAAGCTAGTACATTTAATACATTTATTTGCTTTGCACAAACTATATTGTACCTGCTTTATTCAATTTAAATTCAGCGTAAGTTTTTGGACAAAAGGCTATATTTTCAAATGGTAAGTGTTATGGAATTTTGGACGTATTAATATTACAGTTATGACGTTGTGGACCAAAAGTCTACAACATAAGTAAATAAAGGTACCTGGTGGAACTTCAGGTGTCCGTAACAAGTTAGAACACCTTCGTCACTGGTGTTACCAACTTACCATATCTTCGTCACTCTTATTACCAACTTAACACATCTTCGTAACTCCTGTTACCGTTACCACATCTTCATACCTCCTGTTACCAAGTTACCACATTTTCATACCTCCTGTTACCAAGTTACCACATCTTCATACCTCCTGTTACCAAGTTACCACATCTTCATACCTCCTGTTACCAAGTTACCACATCTTCATACCTCGTGTTACCAAGTTACCACATCTTCGTAGCTCCTGTTACCAACTTGCCATAACTACATAAATCTTACAGCTTGTTAAACCAAGTTACTGCATCTTCAGAACACTTATTACCAAGTTACCTAAACCTTGTTGAGCTCTACCAACTAGACAATTTAAAGTGCACGTATTGCCGCTTTATAACATTTATTAATTTCAAGTTGTTCAGTTTGTCGAAAAGGATGAATCAGAAGTTACCTTATTAAATAAGTCTTTCGTATAGTCATGATGAAAGTGAGTTTATCATTTGCTTAGTTAAAAGTAAGTCGATTCATTTGAAGCGTTCATTTAATTTCCTTGATGGAGGACTAGCTGATCTTCGCAGCTGAACTCAACGTAAACAGTGTCAATATTATAAATTGTTAATAAAAACGAAACAATTTTGTAGGATTAATATCAAGGTACCTAATTAAATAATTTTGATTTGATTTATTGTCAGAAAAATTTGGTAATTTTACAATTTTACTATGCTCATTGATATCTATTCCATGATTTGACGACCGACTCGAGCCGCAAATTATACAATGTCGGCTATCTCGTATCCATGACTAACGCTCATTGGGAAATGTACGGCAGTTAAAACGATCAGCGAAGCAAAGTAGCATGCGAGTATGCAGCCTGTTTCTTAATGTTATATTGCCCTTGTCATGTTGGTGGATCCCACTCAGTTTAGCATTATGGTTAACATCACCTACACAATACATATACGACATACACACATCTAAAAATACGTGTGTGAAAAAGATCTACAATAGCAACTATTACTGTACATAGCATGCATACGACTTTTAAAAAAAAATATTTAATGCATTTTACTTACTTAAATTTTATTCTTCTATAAAACATTTATCCAGGAACACCCATACAGTGTGTGTTGTTGATGTTTTAATAGGGTTTATCATTCCGCTTTCATTTAGTATTGACAAATACACTGAAACCAATGCTAAAATGTAAATGTTATTGGCTCAGACAAGTGTAATATATAAACAGTAAAGCTAGACGTTGAAAGGAAAACGTTGTTTCATGGAAATTCATAGCAATTCCTTATGGCACTGCTGGTGCTCGTGTGAAAATGTTACTTTACCTTGATTTTCTGACCTCATCTCTAATCAAATAGTATATGAGAAATCCCGAAAGAAATTGTACTTTTTATGCCTTCGCTCCTACTTGTAAACCTGCTCATTCAACTTGCTACGTCGACATTATACTGGGAAACTTGTAATAATCCTAATGAAACCTTATATAATGGTATATCTGTACCTGCAGTGAATGCTTGTGTGTACATATGTATGAGACATGCCAGTAGGCTTGAAATTCAGTTGAGTTTTCTGCATTTTGTCCGTCTCGACGAAACTTAATGAATTGCTGTGACTTCTGACATTATATTACATGAGAATAAGCATTCAGTGAGTTGTAGCGACTATGCCTTCCCATAATACAATATAAAATAGTCCCCAGTACATTATGCATCACATTATGCATAGAAATGTTTTGACGCAATAAGGATGCGGCATTGTACCATGTAAATATTGGTAGCGCCTATTATATTCCAGCAGTTCCTTCCTTGTATAAATTATATTACAGAGGCATTAATTTATTCTGATGCTGTTTAAGCTGTTTAACGGGGAAATAAAAATTCGAGTGCAAAAATATTTACCAGAGTAAATTTTAATTACGTTTACAATAACAAGGTATCTTGATCCCAAAATGAAAATGGTTGGTCGTCATGTATGTAAATTAAACTAATTCTCTACCGTTCTCAAGACATCATAACACTAACTACTCTAATTAGTTACAATTAAAAATCTGAATTTAATACGTCTGTTGACGCTTTTTGCTGAAGTATACATGTACATACACACGTACTACACTGGGAATTCCGCTTCGTTAAAAATTTGAATGTCAAATCATAACATTGGCATTTGAATAACAAACGGATTTTGATTTTGCATATTTTTAATGGAGCATCACTCGGTATTAAGCTCCTCTATAAATAAGTAGTCAAGGTTAGCGTTGGCATTGTTGGCAATCATGGAATTGATTGTATTGTAAGCAGCATGACTTCATTTCGAGAAAGAGTCATCCGATGTTATGTGGCCATGATTAATTATATGAGATGTGCGACACTTAAGTCATGTCATAAGAACTCCTTTTCGGGTTTTATGAATGATTTAGGAATGAATCATAAAATATCGTCACACTTTTACTATATACTACCGTGTCATGAAGTGAATGGACAAGGAAAGGATATTGATAATAATAATTTTCGCATGTACCTAACCCGCTGATCATATATGCACGCTCTTCCTGGGGATCAAATGTCTAATATGAGTGACCTTTCCTTAATCTTATTGTCAACTTCAGATCATGTTGACGCTAAATACATAGTGAATGGTAGATATACATAAGTTAGATATTAAGTTTTGGTCACTTTATATCATGCTATATCATGTTGCACGATGATCAAATATCTATAATTATATGTATATTTATACTTATTAACGACAACGCTCATGCACTATTTCCAAGAGAATAGGATGATTTCATTTTTAACAATTTAAAGGTACCATTTAGGAAGCCATTCAGAAGATTTAATGAAGATTAATAACTGGGGATTTCACGTTTTCAAATCTGTATGACGCACAGAGTGCGGTTACACGGTTTTAAAATTTAAAATACTTGTCGAATTTTCCTGGAAAAATATTAAATTGGTAAAACCCCGCAAAATATCAAAGCTGAAAGGCAAGAAGTTAACAAAAGCCAAGTATTATGTTTGTGTATCTAAACATTATGCGTGTAGACATTTCGGGTGAAAATAAAAGTTGAGGAAGAACCTTGCATAATTCACTTATTACAACGCATAATCAATAGAATAACTTCCGATGTGAAATGCGTATATAGAGTAACGTTATTATATAGCATAATAGTATGTTTACCTGCAAGCAGGAATTATTAATTCGTCCACAATTCAACATGACACATGACTCCTTTAGTATACACCACAAATCCAAAGGTTTCTTATTCCACAGCTGGAACTTTAATAATTATACATGGGGAAATATTCCGTATACCGACAGCTATAAACTAATGTAAGCAAACATGTTTATGTTGAATATTAATAAACCGCAGATGCTTCCATCTTATTATTATGAAGTTCCTGGTATTCATATTTATTCGATATTCATATTGTTTCACATTGTTCATATAGTTTTCCTGTGTGCAAATACTTTGATCCAATAAGTTCCCTATACCTTAAAAAATTAGGCCATGATTAATTTAGAATTAACTTAAAAATATACCTACGCCGCTGTTTATTATTTCGGAGACTGCTTACGCACAGTAAACATCATAATAATGCTTGACATACTTTTAATGAATTCATTGTACAGGTAAATTTATTAAGACCAAACGGACGCCCTTATAGTAAACATTAAGCTAATGTTTTATCGGTTTGCGTTCAAAATGCCGGGGATGTTTGCACCCAGGACAGTCTGGAATGACAGTAACAATGTCCGATTTCTCCCCGAACCAGTATTTCCTTGAGGAGATAGCGAAAGTAACCCTACAGATTGTAATTTTGATCGTATACATTCATTATACATGTACGTATGTGAGTATAGTGAGTCAGATACAATTTAAGGGAATTCATTGACCTCAATAAAAAATGCATTAGGTAGGTACGGACAATAAAACTAACACGAAAACGAAGTCTCCCAGATAATCCTCTGGCGCTGTCCATAACACCGTTTCGTTCGGAGTGCCTGTCCGGACTTTTGAGGACACCAGCATGTTCTATATAAACATAAGCATATGAGCTTGTATAATGAATAGTTTAATTTTCAAAGTAAACACAATTTCCTCATCTCATATATGTAGCTCCCAATAATTATATTTTACCAGTAATTTGCTGGATTTTCTACTGTGAGTAAAATACACCCAATCGATCTACTACACTCGACCCAATGACCGATTAACGTCCATTGAAGATTTACTATTACTATATGAGAATCCGGCGTTTTTTATCAGGAAATTAGTTCATATAGTGACATGCTTTCCATCACTTACCGGATAAGTAACTTCAGCACAGCAGACTGGCTCCGCGTCCCATTGCGGCTCAAAATGCCCTAAAAACTCCTTCCCATATGATGCATTCAATGGGAGGGCCTTGATAATGTATCTCTCGAAAATTCTCTTCCCGTCGAGGGAACCGAGCGTGACTAAAATTAAATAAATTAAAAGCTATATATCCATAACGTTCATGTGCATTTTACTCTCGGTAATTATTCCTTATTTGCTAGAATGTCACTAAAAAGAAATTGACATTCCACTGCCAACCTGAAAATAATAATTTCGTGGCACAGTTCCGTATTATTATTAATGCATTATTTTATACAGACTTCGTCATGCAACCTTCTATAATAATATTATTTTTGGGAATCCATGATAAGAACGAGGACACATGTATAATGTCATATATGTACTATAGGTATGGTCTTGAATGCTTCCAGGTTAAAACATACCTGGTTGAATGTGCAGAGGCCGGATAAATTTACTAAACGTGAAAATTTTCCAAGGACAGGTTGAATTTTCTGGCGGATGTCTGCCATTCCTAGGAGCCTGTCGTCAAGTTAAATGATTTTACTCACACTTTTACAAATTTTATTTCCTGTAAATAAATGCTCTGACGAAACATTTCTAAAGGTTATTTAATGTATTTTATGTAATTGTTAAGCTAGTTTATGTAACTATTAAATATTTTATGTAATTTTTAAGTTATTTCATGAAGATAATAATTATTTTAATGTTTGTGACTTATGATACTGTAATGCAATTTGCTTTAGAAGTAATTAAGCACGTACTGGGATGACATTGTATTACCATAAGATCACACACTGAGTCTTCCTCCTCAAAACTATGGACCGGGACGTTCGGAAATTTGCAAAGCCCAATAAGGTTGCCGGATATTTTGGATTTTAGTAGCGCTAGAATAAATAAAATTGTAATAAAATACACTTGTAAAAGGGATTTAAATACCCGCTGCATGACTGGAACTAAAACTTATTATTGTTACGTCTGCACTGTAAAATGATTAAAAATTTTATGTCAACTTTGTGAAATGCTAGCACATAGTACTATGGTGCAAACTCATATGTACATACATTTGTTGAACATCATTTGTATTCCTCATCAATTTAATAAACAATAACAGTATAAGTATACTTAGAATTCACAGGATTTTCATGAATCACCTTAGTACTGGCATTGCACATAGGTACCTATACTAATGCACAATTATGTTAAAGCTACTAATTGATGGAACATCGATCATAATTACCATCGATAAGTTAACTTGTTAACAATATTCACCTACAGCTTTTACGTGCTTACATTATGTAAATACTTTAGATTTTTTCTAAGAACACATTATTTCCTGGTTCTCTTCCAATTTCAAACAATTACAAAAACGGTTGTAAAAAGAATCTATGTACGTACATAAATATAGCTTATATAGCCTTATCTATATCTATGTAAGTATGTACACATGTAGTATATATATGCTAGTTACAATTATGAAGTATTACGCTCTGCAGGACAAAGTTTATGAGCTATGTATCTATGTATGTATATACGAACAGACGTGATTATTATTAAAAGATTAAATTATCAACCAAATCTAAGGAATAATTAATTATAAAATATTCCTGTAAATGCCAAATTACGAATACTAGGAAAGAATTACGATAATTTCAATCCCTTAGAGTATCTTTAAAATACCCATATTCCTTCAGTCTGTTTGTTAAATAGCTAAAAAGGTAGGTTGACAGTATCTCAATTGATTGTTTTGTAAGCCAATTTTATCAACAGATTAGCACTGACATTCTGATTGATCATTACAGATAATAATAAATATCTCTAAAATATTACAGAATATCTCATCAACATGCCTCACTCATTTTATTTCGGGACAAATCTGACCGAAGCGAGCTCGCAAGATGAGATTCCTGTGGTTAGCAGTCTTCACCCTTCCCTTGGTGTGGGGTCAAGGGACATTTAAAAACCCAATTTTAGATACAGGTTCGGCAGACCCTGCTGTTCTCTTGCACAATGGATATTATTACATGTCCTTGTCAGCCGACAATGGTATCATAGTTCTTCGGAGCGCAGTTCTTACGAATTTTCGGGATGCAGACACGAAAAAAGTCTTTGATGCGGGTTCTATTGGTTTGCAAGGGTAAATTGAAGTAAAATTATATAATAAATTATAAATATTCTATGATGCGGATTTGTTTGATTTTTAGAATAATTAAATGTTTTGCAAATTTATTTTTAGCTTGTGGGCTCCCGAAATTCACGAAGTGGATGGTGGCATTTATATTTACTTCTGTTTGGATGATGGTGAAGAAGCCAATCACCGCATTTACGTAATTAAGGCTGATGATCCAAATGATCCTCTGGGCAGTTGGGGTCCGGCCAAGAGGTATCAAATACATTTCTAAATACGTTTTTAGTAAAATAATTGACTAAATAAAGTATGTTTTTACTAACGTATATGGTTTTAATGAAATACTTAACAGTATGCGCATGATATGATTGGTCCTGCAGAACATAACAAAATCCTATTTAATGAACATACAAATATTAATTAGAATGGTAGAGCACGTGGACGACTTTGCTATAGATGCTACGGTAATGAAGCACGGCAACGGGAAAAAGTACCTTCTGTGGGCAGGAATCAAGACAGGCACCAGCATACACATTGCTCCCCTGATTGACCCCATGACCGTTGGACTTTCTTACGTAATCCTGAGAGCCCCTACGGCAGACTGGGAACAAATAGGGACGCCAACTGTAGAGGGCCCTTTCTGTTTCTATAACAATAGCATGACTTACATGGCATTCTCCGTTGGATCCACTTGGTTACCCGACTACGCCATGGGGCTCATGTCCATTCCGAGCAATAGGGACCCTATGGTCCCATCCAACTGGTGGTATGGCATAAATGGTCCGGTCTTTACTCGAAATGATGAAGAAGGAGTTTATACAACTGGTCATGCTTCATTTACGCACTCTCCAGGTATTTTTAACAAGTATTTAATTTCTTTACCATAGGTTTAGCTTACCTATAGGTGCAATTATAAATATGATACAAATCACTCTCCATGTCTCCTCAAATAACTTGTTACTATGTATGAATGATGAATTACATTAATTATTAATTTTATAATTGTTATCAAGAACAGAATATAAATTCAAGGAAATTAAAACCCCTAAAATGTTTATTTTAATTAAAAACTTATTTCCTATATTTCCCTTAAAAACATTTTTTATTATAGTTAACAATAAATTAATAATTTTATACGTATGACATTTATATTTACTTACATTATTTAATATTGAATAGATGGCACTGAAACTTGGATGGTTTACCATGCTACGGACGTTACCGAGGATGTAATTAGCCACAGAATTGCTCGTCTGGAGAGAATTGATTGGGATCAATCCGGTCCGATTTTCCCAAGAGCTCATGGATATAATAGTTCCTTGCCTGTGCCCAGCGGACAACAATAATACACATTAACATAATTGATACAATGTAGATACTTGATAATAAATCAGTAATTAGTAAACAAACTAAATAAAAGCAAATCAAAATATATTTATTTCTTTACTAATGCATATGTATACGCACGAAATTCATAATAATTTTGAAACTGTTTGCTGGCACTAATAAATGCATTTGTATTCAATTAAATTGCTATTATTTTTTACTAAATTGCCTGAAATAACATTTTTTTAAAACCCTTAAAAAATATTTTATTAAATTACCCTAAAAACAATATTTTATTAAATTACCCTACAAACAATATTTTATTAAATTACCCTACAAACAATATTTTATTAAATTACCCTAAAAACAATATTTTATTAAATTACCCTAAAAACAATATTTTATTAAATTACCCTAAAAAAAATATTTGTATCAAATTGCCTTCAAAATCATTTACAAAAATTCCCCAAGCTAATAATAATGTATTGTTTGTAAATTAATTTAACCCCCAATGGATACTATTTCATTTAAATTAATTTCAATTAAAATACATGGAATTTTTTATTAAAAATATATAATTAATTAAAACTGTGAATAGCATAAATTATTTATTTTATAATTTAGTAATTTTACAACGGCACAGGAGATTGTGCTGCCCTCGCGCGAATGGCACGCTAAAATTCCTTGATGAAACTCCGTGCGTCCCAGAAGTTCTCGATGACAAAATTGTCGGCACATGAAAGTTTCCGCGGGAATATTTCCGCAAAGATCCACAATCATATATTTCAATCACATTCACATGTAATTTAACTGCAGTGTGTGGATTGCATCGTGCTAATAATAATTGTTTGTTTCTTAGGAATTAACTCAAAAATTACATTTAAAAAATTGTAAATTAAAAAAGCAAATAGATGTATTAATTATTATTTTAATTAATTTAATACATGATTATAAAGTTAAATAAAATTTAGGAAATAGTTAAATATTGCAAAAATTTAGAATTTAGCATGGCTATGCAACGTCCATTATTTTATTGGAATACCTCCAGCAATGTTTATAAATTGCAATTATTCCGGCATAATCATTCAATGTCCAGATTATTTCGGCCTGTCCATGGAATTTCTGTTAAAGGTAAAACGCCAAAAAATAGTAATAAAAAGTCTTCGGATTCTACGGAGTTGCTGTCGAATAGTCAAACGGTAATTATTTTGTATTGGAATCCTTGTAATAAATATTGTAAAATTATGTTATTATTAATAATCTATATTGTTGTGTTATTTAATTTAATATTGATCTGTTTTTTTTAATTTGTAGCTAATGATAGAAAATGGTCTCATAAGACCGTCCAGCACTGGTGGATCCTACACTTTACTGCCATTAGCGGTCAAATCACTGGAAAAACTGATAAAAATTGTGGATGAGATCCTCGGCCGATACTCTTGTCAGAAAGTGCAGATGCCCACGTTGACCTCGGCAGCGTTATGGAAAACAAGTGGTATGCATTTGGGTGATGTCTACTTGTTCGCATAATTATTTCTTAAAATAAGTATATATTTATTCGATCTGATTACGTAGTTTGAATATGTCAACTGATCATCTGTCTGATTTCAGGTCGACTGGAAGATTGCGGAAAGGAGATCATGACAGTGACAGATAGGCATTCTAAAAAATTCCTTCTCAGCCCTGTAATTTTTTATGATTTATATATTTTACTATAATAATTATATATATGTATATTATTTTTTATATATGTAAAATTAAGCTGAGTTACTTACAAATTGACTGTAGCACTTGTTAACGTTGTTGTTGGTGGTTTGCATGTCCAGACACACGAAGAAGCCGTATGTGAAATACTCGGAGATTACCCATGGAGCTACAGAAATTTGCCACTTCGTCTGTATCAGATAACCAGCAAATTCCGAGATGAAATGAAACCCAGATTTGGATTGCTACGAACGCGAGAGTTTATCATGAAGGATTTGTACACGTTTGACACGGATGAACGTTCGGCTTTAAAGACTTACGAAGAAATTAATCAGGCTTACCAAGAAATTTTTGACGTCATTGGAGTAGATTACCTTAAAGGTATCGATACATAGCAAATTTAAACAACCTAAATTTAGTGGTGGTAGTGCAAGCTCTAAATTTTGTTTTTATTCGTTGCAGCGGCAAGAAATTCGTATTGAAATTTGTATTGCTTTGATTTATTTTTAGTTGAAGGAACTACAGGAATAATGGGTGGAAGTTTATCCCATGAATATCACCTGCTAGCAAATATTGGAGAAGATAAATTATTTGTTTGCAACAGTTGCAATTTTTCATTCAATGAAGAGTTACTAAATACTACTTCCCCATCGGATGATTCAAAGAGCCATAAATGTCCCAAATGCGAGTCTATTGAACTCAAGAAACATTTTGGCATTGAGGTAATGAGCCAATCTCGCACTCTTCTAACATCTATTTCTGAATTTGATAATATTTATTTACTTTTTACAGGCTGGACATGCATTTTTATTAGGCAAGAAGTACACACAGTCGTTTAAAACAACTTACTCAAGCTCACAAGGCAAGTTAGAACTAATGGAAATGGGGTGCTACGGAATCGGGGTTACTCGTATGCTGGCGGGTGTAATCGAGGCTTTAGCTGTTGACAATCAGATTCGTTGGCCTGCAGCTCTAGCACCTTATCAAATAGCAGTCATTCCTCCTAAAGTATGTATTTTGCTCTACAAAGTAAAGTATAATGTTTGTGTGGTTATTTTGTTCATTGGAGATGTTGGATACATTGCAGTCGGGAAGTAAAGAAGAACCGTTCAGTAAGGACTTGGTAAAAGAGTTGCTACACTTTTCGAATGAACTGTTTCCAAATGATGTTCTTGTGGATGATCGAACAGACTTAACGATTGGGAAGCGATTGTTTGACAGCAAAAAATTAGGAATGCCGTATGTCCTGGTCCTGGGTAAAAATGTGACCGACACTGTACCCACAATCGAGGTCCTTAACACCAATAGCGGTGAGGTCCACCAATTGTCAGTAGCACAAGTAAAAGATTTTTTAGCTAGTCAGAAAAGTGTAGGACATACTAAAATGTCACAATCAAACTACGGATGAGATGATGAAAGTAATTAAAGTAAATATAATATAAGAACATGTTTGAATTAAAAGGAGCGTAATTTTACATGATAAATTGAATGCGTATTTATTGGCCCCACACCCACATTATTTATAACATTTGCTTACAAATTGTAACTCAATACAAAAGCAGGAAACTTCCCATAAATCTATCGTAATACACAATATTGGTACATAAGTCGATTCGTTTTTGCACAGGTAACTTTTTAAACTAGTTCTTGCGTCAGTGTAGTATTCATAGAAAGTAATTCTCAAAACTAATAAAGCAAAATTATCACAAGTAATATCAAAGCTCGTCCTTGTTGGCGGAAGAAACTGATTCTGCCGGATTTACTATACTTCCGTAGAAAAGTATAGACGAATCTTCAACCCCATGGGCTGCTTCGAAATGCAAAATTGCAAACACAAATGGATGATTGGCGATGAATTCTGGATTGAGTTGTGCAGACCTAGCTCTCCGAACGACAGCAGCTAAAATGAATTTCAAATATTACCTTTAATTTCATCTTTGCAAATACTAATGGGAAATGTAAAATGTGTAAGCATTTACCCGTTGCGGCAGCAGCTTCAGCTCCCTCCTCATTCACCTCTATCACAGCCTTCTGGATCACTTCTGAAACTTCCAAATTAGGTACAACCGTTTGGAATATTCCCCCAAGTTTAGCCGTTTCATAACTGAAGATGGTTGTCAAGCCCATCTGTTTCAAAGGACATTGTCAAGTCTAATTAATTTTCCGTTTTAGGAATAGATAATATTAGAATTTACGTTTTGTAGTTACTCACACTTTGCAAGAGTTTTTTCATATTGAGAGTAGATTCCAATTTGAATCGCGGCAAAGTAACATCCACCTTAGTATTCTTCAGTTTAGAGCAATATTGTAAAATATTACCATCCACAAGCTTGTCCTCAAGAGATTGGATCCCATTGAGTTCGTTGGGAAGTAGTATCAACATACTCAGATTGGAAGTCTGCAAAATGATCAATAAATTAAGTATAAGTTCAAAACAATTACGAGCTGAGATTCAAATTAGCCCTATATAATAGCTCAATAAAATAGTAATTGAACCTTAAAAGGAAGCAATAGGGCCAACGAATCCAATTCATCCAAAAATGCGAATTTGAAAGATCCCGTCTGCTTCATCATGTCAGCTTGGACAGTTTTAAATTCCGAGACAAAAAACTCATCTTTCGCTGTTCTTTCAGATGGGAAAGGGTGAAGCCACATGTCTTTGAAGTACACCGCATTTGCCAAAACGATTCTTGTGTCATCGTCAAACATACCTGTAAATTATCCACAACTCATCAAATTATGTTCGTCAAAGCTTTGTATTTCAGCAAAGCGTAAACTTAGTAGGACTTACTTGCGTCCAACAATTCCGTAATCTTTCCCCTCGTCTTCTCCGAAGCCCAACTATTGATAGCACTAGCAGCTTGACCTGCTTTGGAGAAATCAATCTGTCCAATTTGAGCTCCTAATTGAGTTTCCAACCCCTCCGAAAATTCCTTCTTTAACGCAAACCTATGATGAACGTATATTTTATTCGCCATTGTGAGCACTGCATCATCCAGTTTCTACACAAATAATAACATACTTTAATTATTTCAAAACAATTAAAACATCTAGAAGATTAGAATCAACAATAACAACATCCATTTTTCAATTCACAAAAATTTCCTTCATGCGTCCCAAAAATTGTAACCTTTAAAAGTACCTCCAATGAGCTCATCAATGTTCCCATCCCCTCCAAGAGCACTTTATCATCCCCTGGAAATTTCATCACATTCACAATTTCCTCCGCCGACACTCCATCAGTTCCAGGTTTAAGCATTGCCATCGTAATACTCAAGCTTACTGGAGAAGAGACGAAATTCGTTGGCTGGGATTTCCTCAGCTCCTACAAAATAAAAATTATAATGTTTATTAATTTTTACAATTTATGCCTAACTAAATCACATTAATAAATAATTACATAAATAGTAAACATCTCTTTTGACGCTTGTTCTTCATTATGACACATGATTATTTAATTTGATGACGATAATATGAATTTAAAATTTGAGATCTACTGTCATGTCATAGTCAAGTAAATAATTTAATTAATTAAAAAACAAATAGTTACCCGGTAAAGGGAAGAAGCAAAGGCCGCATTTCCTTGCTTCACGGATCCGGCGGATTCGACAATGTCAGCCATGTTTGCAATAATTATTAAATTCAGGAGGACCAGCAATTTGTTCTTGGGTTTAAAAATGGCTGTGAAAATAAATAAATGGAAATTAATTACAGATTTTCTAAAATTATTACTACAATAATTAATGGAATTATAATTCATTGTGATTACAAAAATAATTATTTAATACTGAGCGGAAACTCGGGGAAAGGGTTAAAGGAAAGGGAATATTGTTCGGTAAAAATTGATAATTTCCGGGAAATTCGGGAAATTCCTCCTACTTTTATTTCTCCAAAGACCAGCAACAAGTCTCGTTGTTCCACGCAGGCTGACGCTTCTTGCCCCCGCAAAATTCATGAACAAAACTTTATTTGCCGGTGGCGGAATATAATTATCGATTGTCAAGATCAACACATGAACAGTCAGTCGTCCTTCCCCAAAATCTGGTTCCTGATCATGACTATTAACCAAAATGCAAAAATTGCTCAATGGCATCAAATCTCCTGTTCTTTATTTAAATCAATAGGAAATCGTCATAGAGTGACTCGGCGGGCATTTCCGTCAGTCTCGATCTCAAACTTCTAGTGGGCAGGTCACAGGTCAGAGAAGATTACACCCACCTGTTCCATGCCCAGAGAGTATCATCCCCCCGGAAGTCGGATCTTTGGCTATTTTTAGGATTTTGCCTCCATTGAGGAGCCATTAGAAAGGAAGAAGCACGATGGAGAATGGCGCTATTAAAATATTTTTAATTAATTATTCCACAAAGGGCTAGAAGCTGATCTGATTCCGAAATAAAAATATTTTGCGGATAAGCTATTAACACAATCGATCGTATTGCATTTCCACGATCAGGTTGTTACATTTTTCATTTATCGGAAATATTATATTAATAATAATTGGGATTTTATTAAATTTATTATTGTTTATTTTTATTATTTTTAAGATCCGAAATTGATTATTGGAGGGTAATATTATTAATAATTGGAATATTTATTTTTCTTTTCAGTGATCGGAGGATTATTCATTACTTTATTCAGAAGTATTGTTGAAGATCAAGATATTTAATAAGATTTATCAGATCGTTTGTACTAAACTGCATCAGAAAAAAAATAATCATGGACGCTCCAAGAAGAAAGGACAAGAAACGCAGGGCTTCGATGGATCTCCCGAAATTGTTTCAACTGGTCAACCCATACGAAACTACGAATACGGCGATTAAATTCTTGAGGCGGATCACAGTGGAAGGATTTGTTGCTCGTCCCGCTGTGACGAGTCAGCAGGAGGCACAGGGTCATCAGCAATACTCAATGGCGGAACGACCTGCTTTTAAGGTTAACCGTGAGCAGCTTATTGCAAGTTGGCCAGCGTTTTTGGTGGATGAAGATTCGGATAGCGACTGGAGCGATGACGACGAGGATGATGTCAGTATTGGGGACAGTCCTGCAGGGAAGGTCCAGCTTTGCAGGAATCCTTCTGGTGAAGGTCAAGATGAGGAAACTACAACGTGCGAGGGGTGCACTTCGTCAGTGGATCCTGGGGAGCCAGTGGATCCTGAAGCTCTTCCAGCGTTTGAACTCAAGAGCTACGAAGGGTTAAGGAAGGACGCGAGAATTGTTTCAAATGTTTTAGAAGCACATGGGGTCAAATGTGGCTTCGTTGGGGTTGCTGTTGAGCCGGGAGTACTACTGCCGTCAATGTTAATAGGGTATTGGATTTTTTCACTATTATTATTGTATGCATTTTATTATCTATATTATTATTGTATGTATTTTATTATCTATATTATTATTATTATGCTGAGGCTCCATTATCTATATAGTATTCTAAATTATTAGTTGCGTAGGCAAGATTTTAATAATTAAAAATCAAAAACATTTCAGGATCATGCAAGCAGGTTGTGGATTTTATCCCATGGAATGCCGCAAGCCATTCAGTGACAGCTTTTTATCCAGGGAAATACTTCAGATTGATTGGATTATTGCTCAGAAGCAGTACTGTCTGGCAAGTGGCATTGAGTCCAAAACAAAAAATGCTCATGAAATAATGCCAGGTATATATCTCATCCGTTTGCAGGACTATCTCCCAAGCTATGAGAAAGTCTTGCCAAGATTTAAGTATGCGTATGCTATGAGGACCAGCGGCACAACGGGAAACAGGAGGGTAGTACTCGTACCGCACACGGCCATCGTCATCAATTTGTTGGATTTGATTCACGAGTTTGAAATCTCTGGCAAGGATCGAATACTTGCACTTGCTCCGTCTACTTTCGATCCTTCCGTTGTCGATCTGTTTCTCGGCCTGATTGCCGGTGCTACAATTGTTTACGTCGATGATTCCATCAAGTTGTGTCCGGCCAAGTTGGCTGAAGTAGTCATTGAAGAGCGGATCACTGTCATGCAGTCTACGCCGAGTTTTCTCAAAAGATTTGATCTCACCATGTTGTTAATTTTCGGTCGGAGTTCCCTGAGGGTCCTGGCACTGGGTGGGGAAAAATGTTTGAGCAAAGAGTTTTTGCGGGAGATAGTAACTTCGAAGTCATCATTGGAATTGTTTAACATCTATGGAATAACTGAAGTATCGTGCTGGGCATCTGTTGAACGAATCGTTTTGGATGATGATAATGCAATTCCAGTTGGGCAGCCGTTGAGCTTAATACAACTGACAAGTTTGGCTGGTTCCATTGATGCTGAAAATGAAGGGGAATTGTTAATTGGCTACAAAAAGTCAAGAGCTTGCGTTGTGTACAGCGAGAAGTATGGGACCATCATAGAGCCATTCATGCTCCCGGATGAAAATCACTATCGATATTTTCAAACTGGAGACTTGGTTAACTGTGGGGACAGCGATACTGTACAAAACTACTACTTTCTCAACCGCTTGGATAGAATTCGGAAAAGAAATGGAATCAAGGTGGATCTGGAAGCCCTGGAATTCATTGCTTTGGAAGCCCAAATTTTTAAAGATGCATGGTGTGTGGATTGGAATCAGGAAATAGTCTTGATACTTCTGCTTGATCTCAGTAATCACGACCGCTATGATCTCCATCAGATAAGTACAGAATTGTACACTCATCTCAAAACTCACTTGTACTTCGACCACTACCCAGACAAGGTCATATACTTAAAAGAAAATCCGCCATTGAGCCAAAACGGAAAACTTGACTTGAAAAGTTTATTCCAACAACTGTCAAGTTCTAACATAGAAGTTCAATTCTCTACCCAAAAATCATTCGCTGTAGATTACAACGAATTTCAACAAATTTTTCGAGCTTTGTGGAACTTCAGCACCCGTCGTGGAGGTTCCGATGTTGCTGAGAGTGACATGTTTGTTTATAGTGGGGGTAACTCTATCTCCGCTATGATATTTATTGAAGAATTTTTCAATAGAATCCAAAAATTTGGAGGTCAAGTTCATATTGAAAATGAGAAACGACTCCAGCGTGAGCTTTTGAGTAAACCGTACAGGGAGGTTCAATCTTCCTTTTTTAAAATCGTTGAGATGTTTGATTTTAAATGCGACTTTGCTGCAGTACAAAACCTACCGGGCGTGGATACTTTGAAGAAAGGTGAAGATCATATTATGCGGAAAGATTGCTGTGAAGATGTACACTTTGGCGAATTTAGCATTCCTCCTACTTGTCATTCCATTTCTGTTCCCGTCGGTCTCTGCGTGGATGCCATTCCTGTTCTAGCGAAACACCGTAAGGCATTTAATACTCTTTTTAGTATTTGGCAACGAATTTATAATTAATGATTTTGAAGAAATTGTATGTATTGTTTTAACGTGGAGATTTTTTATATTATTTTTACCTTGCAGCTACTCATGACCAAGTTTGCATTGCTGGATCCCATTCTGGTTCTTTGTACGCTTTCAGTCTTAAGGAACTGGCGGATTATTTTCAGCGAAGCTGTACGGATAGGATTGTTGAACTGGATTGTGGTGTTGTTTGGAAGAAATTATTTCCAGCTCGAATAGAGGTTGCACCTGCAATACATCCCCATTATTACTTCGCATATCTAGGTAATAACATTATTCTGATCAGTTAACAGTTCAGAAAAACCCATTGATGTACTTACAGATGTTGAGATAAATATGATGTATGTATATTTATGCCTTCCAGGGTGTCATGATGGAAAACTCTATAAGATCTCAGTCATTGACGGTGAAGTTGAATGGGCTTTCACAAGTGAAGGCAGTGACATTCGTGCTTCACCGACTGTCAGTCCAGATGGAGATTCAGTCATTTTTCATACTGCCAATTGTATTTATTGCGTGGATGCCAACGTATGCGCACATTATTTTTTTGATATGCAATCACAACGATTTTGTTTTCCGTAATCAAACATTCAAATGACAAATTTAATAATTCAATTATTACAGAGTGGAACTATCCATTGGAGGCAGCAATGCAACAGCTATATTTTACAAACATGTTCGATGGCAATCAGCAAAAATCTAGTCATTTTCGCCACCGTGGGTGGCATTCGGGCTGATGGACTCAAGGATGGACTGAGTGTTTGGCAAAGCAAGTACGATCATATTCGTACTGCTCCTATTTTGGTTCCGGTTACTGGGGCTGGTGATTGTTGCAAGACCTACATTGTTTTTGGAGACTTTACAGGCAGTATTATTGCATTGGATGAGCTTGACGGAACTCAAGTATGAAGTGTTTATGTTTATAAACTATTTTCTAGAAGTCATTGGTAGTTTGAAATGTATTTCTTGCATTTCCAATAACAATTCTATACTTAATATAAATATTTCTATTCTACTTTCTTTCAGATATGGACATTCAATGTCAACCAGCAGACACCGAATAGTTTGACGTTTCACAACTGCTCCTTGAGCTCCTGCCGAAATGCCGTTCTTTTGACGACCTACAAAGGGAATGTTTTCAGTATTGATCCACTGACTGGTGAAGAGCAAAATCAGCTTTCAGGTTTGCTGTATGCACGCTCGAAACCCGCAGTTGTAGATGTTGGCAATGTCGCCGGAAAGTGTTACTGTCTTTGTAACTCGTTGGATGGGAAATTGTATTTTGGTGTTCTTCACCACTCTGATCCTTCAGTGGAAAATACTTTCACCTGCATGATGACGTTTAGTCAGGAAAATTCCGAGTCCTTCTCGTCTCCCGTGTATTCAACCAAATTCAATATCCTTGCTGTTGGTGCTCGTGACAATTGTATTCATTTTATGAAATTGTCCTAAATGCTAAAAACTAAATGTTTCAAAAAATATTTACCAGAAAAAACATTGCATGCAATGAAGTCCAATATCCTTGATGTCGGTGCTCGTGTGGTCGTGATAAATGTATTCAATATATGTATTATTCACTTTTCATTAAAAAAATCATAGTACATATACTTATATTAAAATATGAATGTTCACTGTCAAATTCGTCACAAACATATTGCTTGCATGACTTTTCCGTCGACATATTAGTAGTCCATGTGCTAATCGTACATTATAAAAACTAAAAATTATTATTATTAAAAAACGTGATTATTAAGAAAATAATCACGTTGTTCAGCTATTCATAAATGTTTACTTATGAGTGTTCACAATATAAAAATATTGTTAGATTCGCATGAAATATTAAAAAATAGCAACTGAATGATTCAATGTGCTGCATTTTTGCATTCAATGTTTACTGTCAATGTGCGTAGAAATCCTTGGGAAGATCCGTTTGTTGATGTTGATGGCGGGAAATAAATTTTGTCAGCGAACAAGGAAAGAAACAAAACAAAAACATTTCAGTATTAAAAACTTAGAAAGTGTAAACCTGACACATGACCTGCCTAAAGGTCAACCAATATTAAATGTTTCGTATAACACAATCGTATTTCACTATCAATCTTCAGAAAAAAAGGATTCTTAAATAAAATCTTGAATTGTGCTAAAGCTTCTGGAAAAAAAGCATTGAACGAATTATTTCGATTTCATACACATTCATTAAATAATAATTTGTTATAATTAATATTTATGTATTCATTCCTTCATTATAATTCAGATTTATAATATCGCAATATTATCAAGGAATTTCAGTTCTGTTTTTTGAATTAAAATGCCTGTTGTTCAAAGTTCTGACGACACTGCGACCTCGATTGTGTCATCGCAGGATGGGATGACTTCCATGAGAGGACAGGAAATGAATGAAGAGGTGGAAGGAAATTTGTGTCATAATTTTGCATCTATTTTTGTATTTATATGTTCATTATTTAACGGCATTTTCTTTTTTATAGGAAAAATACTGGAAGTTGAAGCTTATGCATTCCGCGCTTTCATCAGTATTGTTTAGTACATCCCCGGACCCGAGATTCACCCCGGAAGCATTGAATCATCTACAAAAAATGTTTCTTGGTAGTGCGGACTCTAACGAAATTAATGATTTGCTCCCACAAGAAATTCCAGTTATTTTGCAAGACTGTGTAGCAAATGAACTCGCAAGGACATGTCATGAACTAATTGTCAAGACTACAGACTTGTTAAAGAGTTCGGATGCGCCGGATGATCGTGAGAGCCTTGTTAAAATCAACCGAATTTCAAACAACCCCATGGACGAGGTTCTGAAGATTATTCAACGCCAAAAGGAACAACAGTTGGAATTAAATAAGAAAATTGCTGCTGCGGCGGACGTCAAAGTTGCTAAAGTCCATGATTTGGAAGGGGATGTGGCAAAGGTGAATTTGCAATCAATGACTATCTTGATTTTAGGGCTGTAGAATAAGTTTGGTCGTCAGTGCATACAGAGGAGTAGTTATACAAATAAATGATACAAATATTTACTTTTGCAATTGCAGGTTAAATCAGCCATAGAAAGGGTAATAAGGCTTGCAATAGCATACAAGCAACCGGAAAGGATTGAGACAAAAATTGAAATATTGGCCCGCAAAAGTGAATATCTGGATACATTGACGGAGTAATTATTAATTATATGTTGTGTGAATTTTGCTATGAAATTGTTAGTAATTTTTACGATTTTGTTTGTATTGTGTAAAAACTTTGTGGGAATTGTGTGTAGACGAGCGAGAGAAGAACAAATGGTATTAGAAAATCCCCCTGCTGTAGCAAACTTGACTGTTGATGTGGGAGAAAAGTTAACGACAGCGAAGGAGAAGCTGGTGACTGAAAATAAAGTTCTTTCTGAATTGTAAGTCATTGTGTTCATAGTTATTTATGTATACGTCATGTAACAGGGTTTTTATATATTATTATTTTATTAATTATTGCATTTTGTGTGTTTCATGTTTAATGGTAATGCTACCTTATCTGTTTTCAGTTTACAAAAATACGACAGTCTTGACCTGGACATGAAAGAACTTCTGAGCCAGCTTAGGAGCACGGAAGAAGCTATAGAAAGACAGCGTTGGATCCTGGACCGAATGAAAGGTTTTGAGGCCAGCGATGATTTTGGAGCTGAAACATTTTTTTGAATTGTCCCAGTGTGTTCGCACATTTGCTGAACTCGTTCGTTAATTTGCATGTTATAATTTAAAAAATTAAAAATAATAATTTCTGTTCAGTTCTGTTAATTAAGTAAAAGTATGTTATTTGGGAAATTCTTCTAGTTCATTATTTGGTTTTGCGTCATCTTACCTACTTTTTCAATTGAAGAAAAAAAATTGACGAGCGGTATATTTAGCAACAATAAGGTATATCAATCGTACATTTCTTGTGAAAAGACCTTGGCGAGTCAAGTAAATAATCTTAAATAAATGGAAATCTACGTTACATTTTCCCGCACGTGTCGAGGAAATAATAAGCGTATCACTTCCTGTACATATGCTTGTATACTTCATATAACTAGCACTATACACACTTTCCCTGAATGAAACTAGTTTGTAGTTATTGTAAAAATTAAATTCCCTTCCGATCCTATCCTGATCAGTACAACAAATTAAATACAGACGAAAATTTCGGATTAAGTAAAGCGTTATTATGGATGCTTATTCAGCTTAATTGCATTAAGCATACAAATAGAATTATATAACTTGGTTCTGCAAGCATTTAACTGCTATTGAATTTAATAAAAGATATTATATCCGAGCTTGAAGTACACTTACACAATTGAACTGTTTATTCGAATTTAAATAATAAGCAGTAAGACAGATTTTAATGACTTTTATATTTGAGTATACATAATTTACTGTCTAGGGTATCTAAGTACGGTAAAATTCAAGAAACATTCATCCCTCGTATTCAACCACTGCGGCGATACAGTTTGTCAATCATATCGCGAAATAGTTTCTTTGGTAGGCTAGGGGACATTTGATCAATGCGCTTATTTATTATGTTGTAACTTTGTTCTTCGAAATCCAGGTATAACTCGGGGATTCCCATATCGATGTAAAGTTGCTTAATTGTTTCGATTTTGTCAGGATCATGCTGCCCATAATTGTCCTGCAAATCAGCAAATATGAAAAAATGAACGTATGGACAGACAATTTACAAACTAACATAAGCTTACATGGAATGGGGGAAAATAATTTACCAAAATGATTTGTCGCTGTGTTGAATTAGCTTGCTCCAAGGCCTTGACCACAAGCCACGAACATTTGCAATCAGCAATATCAGTTCCAATTTTTCCAGTCAGTTCAGTATCTCCAAAACAATCCAGGTAATCATCCTGAACTTGAAAGAAGTGCCCCATTTCCAGTAGAAGGTTTCGAGCTTGTTCAACGGTCTTCGGATCTCGAACTCCAGCCTGTAATGTACAAATTATATTTGGCATGAAAAAAATTATAGTCACAAAGATCATCGAATACCAATACAATTTGATTACATTCATTCTACATCTCTTACCATTGCCATTGCAAGGGAAATCGGGAGGTTGAATGAGTAATACGCCGTCTTGTACTTCACAATCGCAGAATAGAGTTTCATGGTATAGCTAAAGTAAAACAAATCAGAAATCAGGTATCCAGAACATGTTCAATGGAAAAGTGAGGTATTTATGTACAAATCACAAATAATTTAAAAGTAAAAACATAAAATAAGGAATTGAGTCCAAAATTCAAGTTACTTTTCCACTCTCTTCTCAAGTCCGGTGCGGGTATCCAAACTCTGACCGTATATGGTTTTAAAAGTGCTCTCATGGAAAATCTCCATTAAATCTACGTAATAATCCTTATCACGAAAATACTTCTTCAACAACGGATAAATCGACGATTCCAAAAGAATTGAATCGTTGAAAGCCGCTGGGCCCAAATCATCCACTTTGTACCAACAAAGGCCTCCACGACGAGTTTCGGAGCCATCCATAATATCATCCGCCACCAAAAAGAAGGCTTGGAGCTAACGAAAAAATTCAAGAAATAATGTGACTGCTTACACATCCCAAATTAAAACTATTTTTTGAACCATAAATCATTTCACATTTCAATAAAATATACTTACAATTTCTACGCACCATCCCAGTACATACGAAAGTTTAATATTTTCACGTGTCAAATCCTTTGCCAAATATCTGTAAGCCAGAGCCAACGACAAGCCTCTGAAATATACAAGAAAACATGAAGTAATTAAAAATGTTGTCAAAAAATACGCCTGATTACACAAATATACTGACATACGCAATAAGTAATTTAATCCGGGTAAAAAGATATTAATTTGAAATTGTTGAAAAAATTAATTAAACTGTAAAGACAATTTAAAATTTTTAAATTCTCTCACCGATTCTTTTTTCCATATGGGACATTGTATTCCATGACCTTTCTCAGCCACTGATTTGTCTCCTGCATGTCCTGAAGTTCCGGGGAACTTGTAATATCTCTAATAATGACTTCGAATAATTCTTCAAATTCCTTCCGCTCTCCCTCACTCAATAACTTGGTCTCCTCCATCGTTCTAGTGTAGACTTCAACGACTTTTTGAGAAGTAACTAATTTTCTAGAAAATAAATAGAATATAGAATTAAAAATTATTCACAAAGGAAACAATCGCACATAAAAAGTACTTGCGTCATTCATCCCATTCACATTAAAATTAAATCCATCCCTCCTACGACCCCACATCCCAGTTTAACAATAAGTTCAAAGCCTTTATTGTTGCCGGCACTATAGAATACATTTAATTTCTACTAAATTACTTGTGCAAAGAAACCCATTGGGGGTTACTCTTATTTGCGGAAGGCAACAAATGATACTTGGGAATTATCCAATTTAATAAGATATACAAAGACTACAGATACTTACAGTAAATACATGATATATCCATTACTACTACTTAATTAATAATAGTATTAAAAAAATTATTGACGTCAGAGATTTTTATTTGAGAGCTTAAACCATGTCAATTTTCTTCCCACTGAACCGGAAAGAAAAAATATATAAAATATAATAATCGACTCTGACAAATCATCCTAGATAGACAGATAGATTTAACCTCCGATAGCAGCATAACTTTTCACCTTATATTTGTTCAAAAGTATAAAAATACAAAGACCTCACTATAGGATTATCACATCTTGCTTTCACAACCAGCTGTGATAAATAACACAATGCTGCCGTATCACAAGATGTGATGTGAAGATCAAAGTGTCACAAATCACAAAAGGATTCTTAGGTATGTATACTAAAAATTGTAATATAGTTATGAGAAATGAAAAGAAAACGACGATCAAGCTCATCGTAAGTTAAATTATACAACCTTTAATCTCAACTAAAGAAATATAAAATAGAGATACACACTCAAAAGAAAGGAAAAACGCTATATATAGTAACTTATATAAGTATAGTATAACCGATTGATATTCAACATAAAATCTTGCCTTCTTAAAATAATATATTTAGAGTTCAAAATATTAAAATTCAAGAATAACCCTGTGAATCTCAAAATTACTTTAAATGTGAGACTAATTTCCTTTACCAACTGGAAGATCTGTCTTCGAGAGGATGTGCGATGAACTGGGAGAATTTTAGATGCGAACTTCTCGAAATGAAAAAGACGTGTCAGCAAAGAAACATAAATGCAACCTACCTACCTCTATATATATTTCCCTGAGAGTCCTTCTCAATTAATTAGGGACGATAAAATTTAGAGTATGGTGAAATTAGGACAGGAGGCTAACTAGCAATTTCCTGTAGGGAGCACAGTTTGCAAAAACGCTGGAAGTATACTGCACAAGAGTAGAGAACTCTCTTAAGCAAATTCAATGCAGGTAATAAAAAAAACAGTCTAAAATTCTTCAAATTTTATATTTCAAATTCCCCAAATTCCATCCTTAAATTAAGTCGTAAACTGTGAAATGATTTCCAACAGCAGAAATTGCTTGAAAACATTTTTATACACTATTGTTGAATTCCTCAAACTATTCCTGGGGTAAAATAAACATATTTTTAAGTATAAATCAAGCAAAATAATATAGCGCAATAACCAATCTGGAAGCAATAATAATTGTTTGTCCTTTAATAGTACTTGAAAACATTATGGATTAATATGCTCCAGTAAAATTACGTAATTTCGCACATGCACTAGGCAAACATACCTATACATTTGTAATTAGAGGTAACCGTATGTACGCACGATATGTACACATTTATTACAGAAAAAATGAACACAATCATAAATTCATTCTACACAATAGCAAATAGCAAGAGTGATTAAAATGAGTATTATTAGTACTTTAGTATAGTTGTTGTTACCTTGTAGCAATTCGGGGTAAGGCTACTGAGATAGCTCCACCACCACTACTGGCTTTATTGCTACTAGCTGAAGATGAGCTGTGACACTTGTGATGAAGATAAATAGCATCCGACCCAGAAAGTATATTAATTGACCGGTCACTTGTTCTAGTAATAGTATTTATTGATTCAAATGCACTTTGTAATAAAGGTCCACTCGAAGAGCTATTATTATTATTTCGACTAATAGTGAGAGTCGACAGTAGTCTAGGATTCCTCACAGTAACTGCTCCTGTACCAGATAATAAACTAACCAGACTTTTCACACGACTCATGATTTTAAATCACGTAAACCTGGAAGACAGGCAGCAGGGGTTGATTTTCCGTATGGAATACCAACTTCTGTGATGCTGAAGGGTTAAATGTCATCCCAGAAAAAATGCTGCGGATATGGAATTCACTTGAAGTTCCTTTGGTGTATAGAGATAGAGAGAGTAAATTAAACGTTTCTTTCTCGCGTATAGCAAAACCACCTTCCGACACTTCACCAGTATACAAGTATTCACCACAGTATCATATTCCCTGGATCACCACAAATGAGGTAGCACTTCACAATATCTGTAAGTACAAAATACGAAAAAGACACAAAAATTAGAAACAATTTTTAAACATGCTTCACTAAATTATTCCAGATGTTTTTATCCCTAAAATGTTTTTCTGACTTTTACGCTTGTTTTGTATACTTAATACTTATACTTTTATAGTTCCAGTCCTCCAGTCTCTACTTCATGCGTAGAAATTTTTCCATATTGACACAGTATGTACATTCTCAACCAAAAAAGCGATGACAAGAAGTTATTGTGAATATACTTTGGAATAGCCCAACCCAACTCAAAAACAGTTTAAATAGCAGCTAATACATGAGCTATACACTATTAAACTATATACACAATAATTTTAAAACAACAGAAAGTCGCTAATGCAGTCGTTCATGCAGTCTCAATCAACTCAACGTAGGTATAATTCAGGTGTATATATTCACTAAAATCGTTGAGGAACAGCAGACCTAACTTATTACGGCAGTTCGTTAACCCATACAGAGATCCTGAAGACTTGCGGGGAGACGTACCACACATACCAACTAAACTGTCGAGGTCAGTCAGCGTGTAGGAAAGATGCAATTGACACACAGAAAAAAACATCCGCAACAGGTGTATATAAGAAAAATTATTAATACTGTATGAGATGAGAGTTCATAATAGAATCATTTAAACTCTAGAGACAGTACCTGTAGATATACTTACTATATTCTACTATACTTTGCAAGAACTATACCTGCGGGTCGAATACTTATTGGATCTCACAGGTAGAGAGTTTCTAGAGGAATAACAACCTGCTCACATTTGTTTCAACTATATGAACAAGCTTCATTCAATGGTTTTACTAGGTATCCTCAACTTGTTTAATTATGTATCTGTAGTTCGCCTTATTAAATGTATCTGTAAGTTGTAAAATTAAATGTGTTTTCAAGTTGTACTAAATGTGTATTCAAGTTGTAAGGAATGTATTTTAAGCTTATTTCCTTGTGCCATTACCTTTATTTACCTGGTATTTCATGTAATATTGTCTGCTGTTTTCCCCATAAGGTTGTTAGACCTGGATTCTACAGTCAGTGAGCATTATGTCTATGAAGTTGAGCTAAATGTCAAGCTACCGGAACCCACCCTAAGTCATTCATACCTAGTTAATATTAATGATCGAAGGTGTAAACATTCAGGTGAAAACCTCAAGAAGACCAATCTTTTATGGCCGTGGGCACGACTCATCCTTAATGATTCTGACAGGTAAAGGCTCAACTCCACCAGCACTTTTCCCCCATCAGCATCTCTTTTGTCTCTTTGTATACTTAACAGCGCTCAACTCAACAAGTCATAACACATTACATATGCGGTATTTCCACAAATCCCCATTGGTAAACAAAGTTTTACGACTGCATTGTACTACGGAAGTGCGTGTCATCAGCAGCGAAACAAAAACAGCTTCACAAAAAAACAATCAGCTCATTGAGATTGAGCGGTATAGGGAAGGAAAAAGAAATGAAATTTAGTGATGTGATGACAGATCTGTCTTTCTGCTGTCTGTATTAAGACATCATAGACATGAAGAAATTTTGTAAAAACCTATTCTACCTCCTTAATTATTTTCTTCTCTTGTATGGTGTTCTATGCTGTTATTTGGGTAGTATACAGAAAATACATTTGTGTCTCTGGGTAAATACGCTTTGTAATAAGACTTATTATTATGTAAGCTATTATATAATACAGAAAGCCACCTTTAAGGTCGCGTAATTAATTTGTCAAATATAAGTATGTTTGTACATGTAATCCAGGTATAGGTGGAATAGATTTTACTATAAGTATACTTATATATGGGCGGGATGGGAAATGAGAGACTATTCATGATCATAATGTACTTACATAGATCCAGCTACAGATAGGTAAATCCTAATTTTTAAGCCTCTGTGTGAAATTTCGATGCCCTTGGTGCGATGAGAATTTATATATGTAATACATCCTACTTCTTACACTTTAAAGTTCACATATGTACCTATGCATGTGAGATTACTTGTTGAAACATTTCAAAATCTTGGAAGTTCCAATACAAAAATGAACTTACAGAAAATTGTTAGAATATTTTAATACAAACTAATCCAATAATTTTTCTAAGGAAAAACCACAAATTAACAACACATGAACACTACACAAGTAGAAAACATGTGTATATGTATAAGCACATGCATCATAGGTATGTATGCTGTGCAAACTTGCTCCATCAGTCCATGTCAATGTCAGTAGTATAATAATAACTAATAAGAGCCAGCTGTAACATTTTCGCACAATTAACTGTGTAATTATACCTACTTTACCTACAACATGAAATACATAATGTAGTTTGTAGTACAGCATATGTGAGCCGTGTGAAATCGGCAAATGATAATTATTGGTTTGCAACATTGTCATTACATGCTAATGTGTATAGCACATTGTAACTCTAAAATTCAATGTGCATAGCTGTCAGGTTGACGTTGACATGATCAGGGCATGATCCTGATCCTTCCTGATATCCTGATACTACAGATCTGTAATATGATATCATTCATATCTTATTCATGTGACATGAATCATGTCAAGTCCTGTATAGATACTTATAGTATTATATATACATACACCATGTTGCAAGATGCAGGTCTGCTCTGCAGGTTGCGTTTTCTGACGTGTACTGTATTATAATTATATCAACAAGATATAAAAATTAACATTTATACTGCCAATCATAGTTAAGACTAGATAGAGACACATTTGCGACGTTGTATTAAACGACTATAACGTAATTTCCCCAAATCCTGTAAGTATACAGATAATAAGCTCAATTCAATCGTGCAAAGGTGTCAAATTAATCATCCCTAGGCGCCGCATCAACTATCATCTCTATTGACATTGACCTACTGAAGACTATACTGTCTGTTCAAGATCAAGAAGATAAGAACATGCTCTACATAATGCTTTGTAAACAGCAATTATGTGTATACTATAATTAATATGTAATAGGTAAATACCTCATAATCACATCTGTGTACTATTTTGCTTCTTATTGACGAAGCTTCTATTACTTAATAATAGGAGTCTTCTATATCGTCAACACAACGTTCGAATAACAGGATGCTAAATTGCAAATGAGTCAGAATGTGTGATAACTTGCGTACTTAATAGCTTCAGTAATTTTCAATACGCGTAATTGTTGTTAATTATCAGCTATGCATGACTTCCTAGAAGCCTATTTACTAATTACCCATCGTCTAAAAACTGTGTAAAAGTAAGTACGTACAACCATTCATGCGTAATAATTTGAGTCATTATACAACTTTTTAACTAACTTTCCTTAAAATCACCACAAATTTATTAGTAGTTACAGTGTGATTTATGAGTTGAATTGTAAATAAATAATAAATAATAAGGATATAAACTAATCGTTTACACACACATGACGTTATTATCAACCAAGCAACTAAGTACTAAAAGTAAGCAAATAGCATCAATATTGTTATCAATATAGCATTATATGTTTGAAGTCTAAATCTCAACAAAAGGTTAACACATATTTCCGACAGTCCCCCAAGGAGATTAAAGACTTCGGCGTCTTTGTCTCTTGCCGGTTGTTGATTATTATGAAGATGCACTTCTACACAATAACACAATTACCACAATCATTCATAACAATAACAAGCACATGCGTGATGTTGTGATGTCTATATGTTTGTTTATATGTAGGTATACTAGTATATAGCACCTTATACAAGCAAGGAATATTTTGATGATACTGAATTTAAAGCCAATTAAACAGATCTCTATTAATTTATTAGAGATTCGTCATACAACAATGTAAGTATATAATGTACTTCTAATGTATCTACCTATACGTAATACATAGTTAAAAGTACAAACAAAAACAATAACAAAGACAACACTTTTACGGTTTGATGCGCATTTCGTTCAGGGAAATAGTAAGCAGAAAGAAACATTTCATTGCTAAATCCCTAAAAACAAGTTAACTAATGACTGTGACTAATCACAAAATTTATCATGACAAAAATTCGCTTATGTTCACTTTTAGTGTTATTTACAGAAATCTGTCAGGATGTGGAATAATAATGATAAATAAACAAACACGTATAGTATTTACTATTATTATGCTCGCTGTATACTTATATCTACTTGATAATTATTTCTATTATTTTTCAAGAAATATTTATCGAAAAAATACACTAAACTATACCATTTTTCAAACAAATTTGCATAATATTTTTTAATTTGTGGAAATTCTGCAGGAATCTACGAAAATGCTTTCCTGAAATGTAGAATCCAAAAAGGATACTTTTTTTATAGGATTCTAAATCCAAAAATACTTTTCAGCAACTTAAACATTAGAATCCGAAATTACTTTCCAAAAATGCAGAATCCGGAAATATTATCTTGACACTTAAAATCCAAACATTGTTGTAAATAATACTTTGCGGAAAAGAATCCAAAAATATTTTTAGAAAATGCATACAACCAATTTAATCATAAAAATAGTAAAAGTAAGAGTAGAAATGCATGAATGTGACAAAATCGTCAACAAAAGTGAATACTTTGTCCTTCCATGTAAACAATGTGCATATGCGTAAACAAATAAAAAAACAATAACAACTTACAAAAGCATGTGTACTAAAATTAATTGACAAAAAATAATAATAGCAAAAAATTCAACTTACGCTCTCACTTACGCCAAATCCGCAAAAAAGAGTTTTCCATGTGAATAATAATTGCAGCACGTTTTGTAGTTTATTATTTACAGATAATTAAAAGGGAAGAGCAGCCGCTTCGTCCCATAAACTTGTAACTTGTAATAATGAGTTAACTTTTAATGCTGCTTTTAGTATATTTACATTTACTACAATTTGCGCAAAAATCCAATTAAAAGATTCATTCGATTTAAATTCCCCGCCGCCAACTTTTTCCGTGGGAAGGGCGAAATTTCAAAAAACTCGGTGGCTGCTGGGCTGCTCTTCTGCTCCTGCTTTACAGTTTCCAGTCGTCGTGCTTCGGATCATTTCTCAAATTCTCTCGGGTCGTCGGATTCAGAAATTCGGGTGCGCGGACGGGAAGGACGTTTTTGCGGGTAAGGATTCGGTTTCGCGGATTTGCATGTGCTTTTTCCATTATCTTAACCTGAAACAGGTAATTATTATTATTTGTTTTTCCAAGTAATAAATAATAATATTTTTCAGAAATTGTAAATATCTATTTCTATAATTTTGTGTGTGTAATTTAATTAATTTAATTTAATTAAAATCCATTTTATAAAATAAAATCAATATCATTCATCAAATTGAATTCCAAAAATTTCTTTTTTTAGCGTCATCAAAATTCTTCAGCAATACAGCGGCGAGAGAAGTCTTTGGAAACTTGTGGAATTTTTCATTTCATCTGGGCTACGTACTTGACAACAACCGGAATAATTATTATTAATGGAAAAATATAAATTCTGGGCCTAGTTTTTCCTGGAAAATAATGCGAGGTAAATATTTTTGTATTTGGTATGTTCTGAATGCAAGTATTTTTTTATTTGTAGTAAATTATAGTTAAGCATTGTAATTATGTAAAATGATTTGTATGGTTGTAAATGAATTTAGCGTAAGTCAGTTTTTACGACTAGTAGATACAGCAATTCAAATGTGTTTTATTTGTTTTAAGCATTATTACAGATTTTTTGACTGGCGTGGAATGTCTAAACAGAAGTTATGAGTTATGACTATATAGCTTTGCTCTGTAGTTATTGTGATTTTTATGATTTTGCTGGGGAAAAATTTTTTATGCTGACAACATCGATTATTGTTGCCTTTAGATTCTTTGCGTAAATGTTTATTGTTGTAATTTGTATATTTATTATTATTGTTTATATTTAACCTAAAATTCCTAGTACATTACAGTAATATGATTTAATTATTTTGAATTGTGGGTAATAATTCAGTAATATTCACAGGCTTTATAGGCATTGCTTCTTTTTTGTTGCATTTTGCAATCCTGAAGGGCAGCAGAAACAAAGAGTACCTTGCTGAATAGAGTATTGTTAATATAGCTATATACTATATAGATGAAAGGATGAATTCATTCAACCTGAACAGACAAATGAACTCCTGTCGTCAGTCTTCAGCGAATGCTTAAAACTCTTGAAAGTTAAAATCATTGTGAAAATTGTTTCTAGGGGTAAAATTATGTACTTTCCGGCTATTTTTTCATGCAGTTTTTTTGTAACTTTTACCAGGTTTTGGTCTTCTATAGAACGTGATTAAGATGGGCATAAATGGCTATCGTCGAGGTTGCATACCTTTGAGTTGCCATTTTGCAATTAAATATTAAGACATTTAGACAAGTGGAACAACATTCAAGGCTGTTTGAAGGATTAATAAGGAGAATAATTGCCAAACGTTATGCAAATATTAAATGTCATTTTACTGAAAGTTTAGTGCGAATTAAAAATTGGACTGAAAACAATGGGGATGAAAAGTAAAAAGGACACTTCATGTATTAACTTTGGGTTTTACGTCTTAAAATGGGGCTATTTATTATCGTGTTGTGGAAATCTTTGGGGTAGCATAATATAGTTATGTAAGTTAACGATTAAACTTTATGTTTATACTCTCAAGGTTTTCATTTTTGTATAATATTTTTTTGCAGGTTTTTGCAATGTCTGAACAGAGTCGTAAAGTTTTAGAAGAGGTTCTAAAAACCAAGTCCAATATATTAAAATCAGGAGCTGCTGCTGCTTTAATCAACTTTAACTCGCAACCAGTGACACCAGCGAATAACCATTTCAACTCCGTATGCACATTGTGGAATTTAAAATATTTATGAAATTAAATATTATGTTGTTTTAAATGATGTATGTTCTTTATTATTTTTTTAATAATTTTATTGTAGCCTACGCCTAATCCAGGTGTTGCGTTTAGCGACGTCCATTTATCACCAGCTCAAAGATCTGCTATGCAATCATTGCAGCACGCCAATACAACCAGTTTTGGATCTTTCATCTCTCAAGAAAGCCATTTCGGAAATTCCATTTTGCCTGTTCTTCCAAGATTTGATAATATGACTAAACCTAATTAACATTTTTATTTGTAATGTAATGCTCCATGGAAGTTAGAACCAATACGTCCAATTTGTGGCTGTATTTTGTAAACTTTTAATTTACTCTATCGTTATTCCGTCATTACTCTACTATTGCGCTTATAACTTATGACATCGAAAATTATTGTTAGTTTAAAATGAAGCTGAAAGAACTCGAAAGTTGGTTATCCCAGTGTGATCAATTTGAGGATCCCAAAGTTGTCTTTGAACAGTACGCTACGTCGGCTCACGTAGCCGCTCGGATGATTTACGCGGCTCAGGAAAACTTACAAGGTGATTATTGCCAAATATTATGAAATATTCATGGATTGGATGCATATTGGTGTATTTTTTATTGCAAAACTATATTCCAACAGCACGTGTTCATAATTGAATACAATGTCATATCTGAATTAAAATTATGCTTATTACGTTACAGATGCAGCAGTATGTGATTTGGGCTCAGGATGTGGAATTTTATCGATTGGAAGTGTATTAGCTGGAGCGGCATATGTATGTGGATTTGAAGTTGATGAAGACGCAATAGGAATTGCTCTCAGTAATTGTGAAGATATGTTTGATGAGTCAGAAATGCCAGTTAATTTTGTAAATACTAAAGTGGATATTAGTTCCGAGAATTTAACTCCAGCATTGATGCGGTTCTCGTCAACTTTTGACGCTGTAATAATGAATCCTCCCTTTGGGACTAAAAATAATGCTGGTGCTGACTATAAATTTCTGAAGCATGCGATTGAGTTGGTTCGGCCTGGGGGACACATTTACTCATTGCACAAGTCCAGCACTAGAGACTTCTTCCTCAAAAAGATAACTTCGACTGCGGAGAATTTGGGTGTTACAGGCAGCGTCTTAGCCCAAATTCGATATGATCTTCCCAAGTGCTACAAGTTTCATAAAGAAAAAACAGTTGATATCGCCGTTGATTTTTGGCATTTTCAGAAGCAAGTTAAATCTTGATCTTACTTTTATTATAAATGATACTTGGTTTATTTTTGAATTATTGTAGTTTAATTAACAGATAGTAATATTATATATTATATTGTTTTCTGCACCTCACAAATAATTGTACTTTAGCAATTTTGTAGTACCGTATAAAGTACTCTCTTCATTTTGAATTGTGTCCTTATATAATGACATATGTAACACTTTTTACAAAAATAAAACTCTTGTAAACAATTTGATATTCTTTAGATTTCACTATGTACCTTTCCTTTATGCCTGACCTTCGAATTATATTTACACTCAACAGATGCTTCATCCCCACTTCCTTATAGACAGTCATCTAAAAATCATTTTGCGTATCAGTCAGCAGTGTTATCTTGCATTACCTTTATTTGACAACCATTAGTTTCCACTCAGCGTATCTTTACCATCCGGGAAATCGATTTAAGGAGTACTTGCACAAAACTTTAATTATTATGTCATCACATATGTCGAACTTTTTTTTAGGAAATTCAGGTAGCTCAACTATCTCGTTCAATGTTCTATCTGCCTTTGTAGAAGCCGCAGGAGTGGAGTTATCAATATTATATTTTTCCCTTAATGTTCAGCGAACATAATCTCAACAATCAAACTAAGATGTCCGAAGAATTAAATAGCCTACAATCCATCCAGTCCTATATCGATTCTTGTTGTGTTGAGGCGCGTTTGAAGTTCTTACAAGTCGTAGCAGCTTTATCTCAAATAACGTGCTGCCTACTTCAGGTCACCGGATTCGACGTCGATGTCATCAGTGGTAGCATCCATCCGACTTACAAATATAGGGATGACGAAGAGTATTATGAAGATGAAGATTCAATCATTAAAGCCAGTGATGATTACTATGATTCGGATGACATCAACTTCAAAAATGAGTCCTTCCCCACGGGCATTTGGAACATACGTCAGGATTGGGAAATTGCAGCTAAATCCGTGGCCCTCACTCCAGTCGTGTTGGTGGCTGTCGTGGGGAATTTAGCTGTCATTCGGATCATTAGGAAGGCACGGTTATTCCGAAACCCCATCAACATGTTCATCTTAAATATGTCCATTGCGGATCTTTTATGTTCTCTGCTCTTTCCCTGGATCATCTTGGTTGGGGATCTGTACCAATCTTTCCAATTGGGGTGGTTTATTTGTAAAACCGAAGGATTCATTCTCAGTAATGCTACTTAGTTCAAATAATGTTTTTGAATATATTTTAACGATAATTTAATTTATTTTCATTATATTTATTTACATTATTACAATATGTTTAGATTATTTTTATTTTCAGTTACGCTAATGCTAGCCAGCGTTTTTAGCCTGACCTCCATAAGTTACGATAGGTTGAAGGCAGTTGTATTTCCGTTTCGACCAAGAATGGACCGCCGACAAGCCAAATTTGTGATTTGGTTTGTTTGGGTAGCAGCCATGGCAAGCGCTTCTCCTTTGATATTCTGGAGATCGTACCATGTATGATGTACTTTTAACTATACTTGATCAGAATATTTAGAATTATTTTGTATTAATTTTTATATTAATTTTTGTATTAATTTTTGTATTAATTTTTGTATTAATTTTTGTATTAATTTTTATATTAATTTTTGTATTAATTTTTGTATTAATATTTGTATTAATTTTTATATTAATTTTTGTATTAATTTTTGTATTAATTTTATTTTGAAGGATTTAATTCACGACGTAATAAATTCCTTTCTCCAAGAGAAAAATTTCCCGCCATTTTTCCTGACATTTCTCCGACAGTAGAAATACAAAGATTGTAATTTATGTGTTAACCCTAAACGCCGAGTAATTAATTAAAAGGTAGTGGATACGTTGTGTGGGTTTTATTATGATACTCCGGAGCTCTAGACTACACAATTGCAGTTATTTCAGACATTCCGAATTATCCAGAGAAAGCTTTGTGTTTTGTTTTTTCTTTGACTGTGTGACTGTGACTGTAAACGTGTGTGGGAATGGGAAATAAAACATCGCAAGGATAAAACTCAGCCGAGTGGGAAGCCTTGCGGGTGGGAGGGAACGAATGAGCTGAGCGGCAACTTATGCTTTCCCTCTTATAATTCATAGGCTTTCCATTTCTATTGCAACTACTAATAATATTTTGACGTTTGTGAAATCGCTGAATTTATTTTAATTTTTATTGCAAATTTTTGCATTAATTCCTCCGGTATGACCACTCATTTCAATGCTGGGCATTTTATTGCTTCCAGCAGTGCAACTGCCAGTTCCGGGAATAGACCGACGGCCTTTAGTTCTCTTTCAGACATGGACTACAAAGTTAGGAAAGGTGGGCGGAATAATAATTTTTAATTTTGAATGTTTTTAAATTTATTAGTAAAAATATATACACTTTAAGTTTGTATTTCATGTCGTTTAACTGACTGAATTTATTGCTCAAAAGAGTGTATTTTTGAATTTATTTCTCATTTGTTTAACCATTGATTATCATTTATTTATTTTGTTTGTTTATCATTTAATTCATGTATATTTATTTTGTATTTATTTTGTATTTATTTTGTATTTATTTTGTATTTATTTTGTATTGGTTTTGTATTTATTTTGTATTAGTCTTGTATTTATTTTGTATTAGTTTTGTATTTATTTTGTAGTGGTTTATTTTGTTTTGAATTTATTTTGCATTGGTTTTGTAATTATTTTGCATTAGTTTTGTATTAATGTTGTATTTGTTTTGTATTTAATTTGTATTAGTTTACTATTTCTTCCGTAGTATTTGAGTATTTATTTTATAATATTTTGTAATTATTTCACATTAAATTTGTAAAAAGCACTGAAATATGAAGAAACATAAACTCATCAGTTGTTCGTATAGAACTTGAAAAACAGAAGTATAAAGTTCAGAGATCAAAGATGTAACTCCAGGCTTAGTTAACGACCTGGGAAATGTTTCGTTGAAATATAATATTGGTGGTTTTGTCAAAGACAAATGGTAGGAACTAAACTAAATGATTACTTGTGTAGCAACGTTTCCCAAGTTTTATAAAATGATAACAACTCCAGGGTAATTTCACATATAAAATTGCATTTTCATTATTGAGTTTAGATTATCCCCTGGCTAATTCCTCCCCATCCGAAGAAACTTATACTTTTAACATACTAAATTATGTAATTTATACAATGCCCAGCGGTTCAGTTTACATTATGTAACAATTTCCACACATATTTACTTAATTCAGTTGTAATAATAATTTTCAACTTTTGGCATTATCCACAGGCCTAAGTGACCTATCGGAGAACACGCACATCCTAGCCAATGAGCCTTCGGTAGCAATGTACTGCCTGCAGGTGAATACAAGTTTTATTTTTGATACCGCGAATTTTGTATCTAATATACAGAGCATGATAATAATATCTCGTCATCGAAAAGGCAAATAGAACTATCTGCACAGTTGCTAAAAAGCAATAATAAGAATTACTACGGTACTACAAGATACTTCACAACTATTCCAATGCAAAACAGTCTATGTCGTTTAAAAGCATGGCCTACATATGTTTACATTGTCATGAGTATAGCGCATTTATACGGCAAACAAAATCCCGCTGCTGCTATTGAAAACTACTGCTAACAAGTCTTATTGCATGTTGTAGAAATAGAGGAAATATTCCAGCAGTTTCTACCGCGATATATGCGATTGCAATGGGAAATAAACGGGATAGTCACTTTTGCAATTCAAACTGTAAAAATAATATTCGGACGCTGTAGTCATTCTAATTGCATATTTTAGCAACTGAGTGGAGATAGTTATATTTGCTTCTTCAGCAATGATAATATACTAAATAAATGTAATCACATATGTTATAATTTCAACACACCGCGCATTAGTTCCAGTTTCCCGATCCCACCCTCTCTCTCTCTCTTTCTTTCATTCACTTTATCTCTCACACAGTGGGAATCCTAATCCGGGTTTTAATTCTCTGAATAATTATTTTCTGACATGTACATATATTTTTGGATTTATATATACACCTATACAGGAGCACATTCGGAAGGAGTTGCCCAACATTATTACGGAGAAGCAGCGATTCTGCAGTCAGAATCAGCTCCTTCTGGGAACGCTGTACGACTGCGACTACAGCATTGGGTATGTAGTCATTTGCATTCAGGAGTTATTAGTTTTAATTAAAAAAAGTTTTATAATTTTAAATCCTTTTACTATCTGTACCTTCGAAGCCAAGCAAGCCTGTAGAATGTAGGAACTCTAGCATTTCTTTAGCTCGATTTATAATTTTTTTGCTTTTTCCTACCTAGTGGGAATTAACCTACTTCTAATGCACTTATCATTAGTTATGCGTTCTTGGGACTTGGGAATCAATGTAATTTTTTTCTTTATCCTCTCCATGTTCAACTTGGTTTTGGTCGGGTTTGGTAATAATAATAATCTAAACTAATGCGAACTCCTAGTAATTGGCAGTGGGAAGTTCAGTTCGGAGAATAAAAAGGATTGTTGTATGTATTTAGAAATTGCTTGGTTTTAATTTTTACATGTTCATTATTATTTATTTATTAATAATTCTGTATTAAATATTTAGTTATTATTCATTGAGTTTTTATTATTATTTATCGCTAATTCTGTAATAATTGTTAATTTTTTATTATTTATTTATTATTATTTTTGTATTTACTATTATTTATTTATTATTATTTATTCGTTATTATTTTTGTATTATTATTTTTGTA
>JAQGAK010000347.1:0-90273 GCA_034696945.1 Lipothrix lubbocki
TTTTTTCCGTAAAATTTCAAGTTCAAGTCAAGTTCAAGTCAAGTACTTTGAAAAAACTTGACTTGAACGCAGCTCTGCTCAGGAACCGCCGTTTGACTTTGCAATTAACCAAACAAGGTTTGACAGAGGTCGGCGGCTTCGATGGGAATTGTCAAGTAAACAGTAGCCTATTGATGCTTGTGTGTGTCGAGCTTATTGACATTTGCGTTTTTCATGCTCGTACTAAAATGTTTGTAGGCTTGAATATATTGATGCTTCCAAGCTTTATGCCCATTGACAGGGTTATAGGCCTTCAAAGCTTCTGCAAAGTGCACGATTTCTCTTGATTCAGCTCTAATTAATGCTAGTTATTATTAAGTAATTAATGACATTTTTCAAATTTAATTACAATAATATATTTCTGAAAATGATGGAACTTGATGAGCTTTTAATGGAATTTGAGGCATAAACAAGTGTGAGTATTGTCTTACAAAGGCGTCTACATTTGCATTGTTGTTGCGCACACAGTGGGGAGATGAATCAAAAGTCCGCTGAGAGAACTCACGACTTGCAATTTCTAAACTATATGGCATGGGAAAACTCACATATTTTACATGAAAAAGCAATTCATCATGTACATTGACCAAGCTCGAGAGTGAAAAAAAGATAAAAGGATGCGTGCGGTCAGTTTAGAATGAACAAGTACGGATCTATGAATACCAAGTAAGTGGTAAGGATGGGTGGCTGCTTCTTCTTTTTATTTTTTTCTATCCTGCCTATAGTGTTGACCCATGGAATAATTTATAGAATGTACCTTTTGCATATATTTGCTTTTAGGGTACTCTTAGCATAGGGTTAACACATGAAGAAAAGTACGTTTCTTTCTGTAAACATGAGAGAATAAACGCCAAAGACACGTACCATTCTTTATTTCCTTCCCTGTGTGTGTACATTTTCATATTTTATTTTTACACAGATGATGAAAGGACAGACAGGCGAATCATAACTGTGGGCTCGAGAACAACTGTGCGGGAATTTAATTCCTTTTTTCTCTTGTTGTCCTGTGATGCCTCAAACATGCAATCCGCCGTACAAGGATCTAATATATGCACACGAGACTTTACATGTTCGTAAAGTAATGCTTTCCACGCTACCATTTGCAATTGGATTTATTATTTTTAAAGAAATTTAGTACAGCTCAGCTCCTGATTTCTCCGCACCAACATAAACCAGTACAATATTTTATTTTCCATTAAATCTTGCATTTATATTGTATATCTTTTGAATTTATATTGTATTTATTTTGTATTTGCATTATTTATTATTTATATTTTATGTTTATTCTGAGACTCGTTTAATTGTCCTCAATAAGCTGAGGGATAAAAATGCACTCTGTTTAAATTAAATCCCAAAAACACCCAGAATTTCAGTTTGGAGGACTAAGATAGTAGCTTTACACAAGTAGGGAGAAACAAAATCGCAGGAAAACGATACGAATTTAAAGCATCGTCATAAATAATATATTATGCCACCACTACTAGTGCCTTTTGTTTTTTATCCCATTATAACTGTTCCGAGAAAACCTCACCTCATAAGAAATGCAATGAAATCCTGAAATCCTTTTCTCGTACATTTTTTCTCTTTAGTCTTTTGTAAATTATTCGAAAATTACATATGGACAGTTGGAGTGGAAAAGTTGTGTGGCCGGAAGAGAAAATTCCTTTTGATCTCTTCTTTCCCCTTTGTTGAAGAATATACTAGACTCTTGGTATAAGCTCTTCATAAAAATGTATAAACTTTCCTGCTGACCACCGAAAGAGCTCAGACGTGTAGACATTCAATATTAAAAACTCCTCTCTCTCTCTCTTTCTTCCCTTTTGCCTCCCTAGTGTCCTCGTCAAATGAAGCAAGTAGGATTTGTTTTATTTAATAAAAGATGATTCTGTTTCCCTCAAATGTAATGCAGTGGCCAAAGCTACTACTCCGCATACGGAATGGCTAAGAGGGAAACTTTTTTACACAGGCATATATAGGATTTCCAGTGTTAAAATCATCTATTATAGGATAGGAGAATCTAAGTTACACATACGAGAATGGTTGGAGCTTTCCTTCAAATCCCTTCTACTCAATGTTTGAATTTACACAGGTTTCCTGCTGATTTTTCATTTCCGTCCGTTTTTGACGATGCGGGATTTTCGGCTCAGGAACGCTGGTTGGTTTTGGTCGAATCAGTAACTCTCCTCTCAATGTGATCTCATACACCCACCCTTCTCCATTTGTTCCCTTGTCCTGAACGTGATAATTTTTGAATTCTAATTCGAAAACAAACTCAACTTGATTTAAGAGACAACTTTTCCGCATTTTTATCCCTCACTTTGACAACCATTTCTCTCAGTTTACAAGCTTAAACCCTTTTGAAATCGATGAACACAACTGCACATTGTTCAGATTTAGGAATATTTTGTCAGGATTTGGAACTTCCAGTGCCTATTTTAATTTAATACGGATTTTTTAAGGGATTTCCAAGTCAAAACAAAAAATATTTCCGTCTATGCGACAACTTTCAGTCAAGTTTTGAATAATCGTCCTTTTAAATAAAATTATTTCAAAAATTTTGATTGATAACATAAATTGCAAAAAAATATTTTTTATAAAGGTTTAAAAATCTTTATTTTTAAAAATCATTTTTAAGATGACAAAATTTGTGAAAATGAATATCATGCCGAAAAACTGAATTAGTTTTAAAATCCCCTATTTTAACAAGTGCAATGTAGAATACACGCTTGAATAAATTGCTTTCTCCGAAAAAAATTGATGATCCACACATGCAAATATTTATCTTGATTAGATGTCGGGACTCATTGAAAAGGAAAGTGCAGAGCTTTTGGAAAATTGATAGCTGCAGCTCCGAAAAATTTAAACAATTCGATGTGGATGCAATAAGCCAATAAGCATCCGAGATTTTATTTTCTGAATTCATTTTTAACTAGTAAATACATATTAGTATTTTGTTAAAGGGAGAAAAGAAATTCCCCAAGTTGTAAATCGCGGCTCCTCCGATTTGGAAAAAATCTCTTTTGAAAATTAATCGAGAGAGTCTTATGTGTATAGGATGGAATTAAAGAATCTTTGAATCAACATTCTAGATAATCTGTCTAGATATTCCCTTTTGTTAGAGAGGAGGGACGGAATGTTAAATCCGGCTATTGTACTCAACAGTGGTTGTCGTCGTGAAGAAATATTTGAAAAAGTTCAGACCAGAAGGGTTATTATAGGTATTCGTATAGACTTCAGAGCTGGAATATATAACAATGTTGGGACTTAACAATGCTTAAACATGGTAATGTTAAGCTTATAGTAATGCTGTAACTCGGAGTAAAGCGATGTTAAATAAGTATAGCAGTGTTTATAAAGTCATGTTAAAGTATATCAATGTTAAAATTATAGTAATGTTACAGTATAGCAATGCTGGAGCATAACAATGTCGAGGTAATTCACATCAACATAATGGGAAGGAAGGGGTTTGCCTGTTCACTTTTTTGAATGTATGAAATTGAAGATATTTTTTCCTCTCTCTCTCTCTCTCTCTCTCTCGTCTTCTCTCTCAGTCGCTCACTCACTCTCCGAGCTCTATAGTCTCATTTTTTCTTCAAGGCAGGATCAGCGTGCATGCATCGTTACTTGATGGATAGCTAATGGAGGCCAACAAAGACATCAAAATGATGGATGAGACAAAAGGAGTGCGATGCCGTGAAGTCGCAATATTTCAACCAAGTAAACGAACCAACCAACCAACGCTCGAGGATCTCTCTGTGAGTCTACACAACCTATATTGTAAGTATCAAGTGAAGTAAAAGTATAGGGCTTCATAATAGAAAAGTCCATGGAAAATAAAAAGGATAGTTCACCATTATATATAGGAAATAAGTACATATAATCAAAATGCGGACATGGTTTTATATAGAAATTACGTCTCACATATGTGCATAATGAAAACCCATATTAGTCTATACATATAAGGGGGAACAGTGTAAATTTCCAAGAGTTTATCATCTTCACAATACATTTACCTGCTAGTTAAACATATGTACCTATATGTATATGTGCACATAAAGTGTAAGCTCAATGATGATGAGTCTACTAATAATTTCCTTGTGGGTTTATGCTTCTCCTTATATCTGATAAGCCTTGACATAGTATATGTAAAGTTGATATAGGTATAAGATATGGAACTTGAGGCAAATTGAGACAACAACTGTAGACAGCAATGTGAGCAGGAGGTATAACCTTTTTTAAGCGTTATTACGCTCTTTCCGAAGTATCTTCATAATGTAATAAACTTCTCTTTGAATAAGCATGGTCTCCTTATAGAAAATATATCTATAATACACTTATTATTACTAGTTATCTTAATGTAATTCAAGTAATGACTTAATACATGTACCTCTTTTTCAACCCTTCGTTCTTTGCAATAGAAAATAAGCGTAAACTTTTTATTTAGCATCTGTTTCCCTAACATATGAAAAACAACAATTTTTTGTTGATTTTAGATCCGGGATAAATTATGTAGGGATTAATTAATCTAAAATGTATTTTGTTACACACGCTATTGTAAAGAATGGTAAGGCAAGGAAATACACAAAAAATTTAAGTAAAATTATATTTACATTAGATAACTTGCACTGCATGAAACGTATTGCATTGGAACTCTGTAAATTATAAAATAATATGGACGATACTTATTGTTCAATTAAATTATACTATAATAAATTAAAAGGAAGCCATGGTATGGCGTACATTTTAAAGTGACGACGTAAAGCAAAAATGGTATTACGTAAAAAAAGGTATATTGTGTTTCCCATGCACACAACATTGAATTCCTTGAAGCTAAACCAAAGAACAAGACCTTTGGAAGTGCAGCTGAAATGATGGTTTGTTGTTGTTGCGTTATTTCTTTTTTGAGGGAGAAGAGGGAAGACGGCAGCTAATTCGTCATTTTCGGTTGATCCATTGGAGGGAGCAAAAGCCTTAGTGTGGATGCTTGCAGGTGTTGGCCTGGAATCCGTGCACAACACACACACTGTATAGACACGCTCGTATATAGAAGAGTAGGAAACCCAATCAGAAGATTATAACATTTATCACTTGTCAAAAGTTGGTGGCAACCTGCATAAAGAATAGCGCTATGCAACACACATCATTTATTATTCAGCCTTCTCCGACCCTTTGTCACTAGTCCAAAAGTTTCAGCTTAGTAGTAGTAGCAACTTTTTGGCTCTTTGAGCACTGTACATATATGTACCTACATTCAATTTTCACTTCTAGTACTGACATGTGCACATTGGAATCAAACAACGTCCTACGGACATGTCCTAATAGGAAAACATTTTATTCGAACACTTTCACATGCAGTTCTACTAACTGATAAAACGTCAGATACTAAAACTGAAATACATATATATGCTTGATAAATAAAAATTCAGATACATAATTTAGAAATATGGATACATAACACAGAAGAATATATAGATATATAAATAAATACAAGACAGGAGCACACACCTAAATAGTACATACACAAATCCTATAGACCTTATTAATTCCTAAAAAAATAATTGTGAAAAAAAATATCACCGACTTTTCATCCAAGTACTATTATTCGGAAAGGTATCATTCATAATACCCTGAAATTGTAGTCGTTAACAAGATTATGCTTTTAATGCAGCCTTGACAGCATAATGGAATTTATAGAACTCCGAAGGACACGTTGTAGTCTAGCGGGTATAGTTTCTGCCTAAAAAACAAACTGTTTACTCTGTCTTTCTGCAATCGTTTACTCAGTGGACATAACTTTATTAGGGTTATTTAGATACTACAATGTTATTTGGACTAATATTGACTTTGGATGTTTGTATAATTTGTCAGTCTGCAGGTATAGATGTGCTCCATGAAGCGCGTGATATGTTGGTTCTGGAAGACTAACGTCCTAATAATAATCTTTGTCAAACATGATAACTCATCTGGAATGCATGTATATATTTGTTTTGAATGCCATTTGTGTTTGTTTTTTGTTTGTCCTAAATTCAATACTAATTCCTGTAAATAGTCATTTATCATTATAGAGCTGCATTTGAAAGACTGTTATCCAATGGGAATGTGATTAAAGAAGAATACACCAATTATTGGATACTTCTTTGGTAAGTTATGTAGGTACTTGCATTACAAATTAGCTTATTGATGTCCTAATAACTTCAACATTAATGAACTGCATGTATATGCAAAGTTGTAAATTAGTTGCACGAGATTACAGAAGTAAAGGACAATATGGCGTGCTGTTCATAATGCACTAGAACAGATATTAATAACGACAGCAGGCGTAAATAGTTTATGAATTTTTTCAAGAGTATATTTCAACTATGCATAACTCCATATTGTACGTTCTGTATATTTAATAAATATTTCACGTTACGTATATTTCACAAAAAGGCAGGTAAGTTATGATGCTAAAGGTACATGGTCCTATTGCATAGCGTTGTATTTCCTGAGTTATCCTTTCATTTTGTATTCTGTTTAATAACGTTATATTCCATTTATATTCTACAGCATATTTGTATTGTAAGTATGTATGTAAATAGAAACAGGAATCAAGTAATATTTCTTGGGCTGATTTTTTCCCGTTTATTTTTTTCTCATTCTCCCTTCACACACAGAAATATACAGTTATATTTACATCTGACATACTATAAAGGGGTATTGTGGAAGTACGGTAGTGCATGGAATAGAGTGAAATTAAAAAATTGATCCATTTATTATTCTGTTTCGTTTCATTTTTCATCTTCAGATTCGCCATCCAGTTTTCAATATGTATACAATAGGATTACTATTTTAAACATGGGAATACATAGGAAATGTCTATTGTGCAACAGAATAAGTGCTTTCTATAAAAAGGGTTACGTTACTATGTAATTCAAAGGAATTGCTGTGCGTTTTCCAGAGGTTTTGTGCCTTATGTCTATAGATGTAATAATATTTACTTTTATATAATTCCTGTACATATAGTACTGTCTATAAAGTACTGATGCCAATATGCGAAGACAAGGATTGAAGTAGCTAGTGCTACTGTGTGTAATGGATGTTAGTGGGAAAACCATTATGTTGGGTTCTGAAGGTGCGACTCACACCTAGTCTGCCTCATTAGAGACATTCCATTAGCATTCCGTTCTTTTCCCTCCATCTTGCTCTCGCACCGCGCCAAATTCCGTTTCACTAATGTAACTTGTGAGAGAGATCCTTGCTGGAGCATTATTCATACTCCTAATGAAGTATCGTCTTTTTTCAGGAGTGCTTACTTTGCCAACTCCACGCTCTTTGAAGATCTAAAAATATCGTTAAAAAGTATGTACTGTACATATGTATGTGTATTCTTTTGAAAAGCTTCAAGATTTTTAATTTGAATACTTTTTGGCCAAAATATTTTCTTGGGTTTGCGGTTTGTAATGGATTTTTTGTTAAGTTTGTTGTTTATTACTAGGACCGATATTATAATTGAATTTACTATTTTCTAGGCGATTCTCAACAACAATTTGATATTTTACTTGCTTGAATTTGCCACTTAAAAATGAATTTTACCACGAATTTACTACTTCAAAAGAAGTGTAAGCCAGATTTTGCTATTTAAAATTGATTCTTAACTTAAATTCAGTGTTCAAATCTATAAAAAGTCACTAACATTTTTGTCTAACCAAGTCGTCTTAGCCAGAATTTACCTTGAATTGTAAAGTAACGTCATTGTCTAGGAAACGTCAGAGGTAAATCACTGTAAATCAAATACGGAACAACTATTTTGACTCGTCGATGACTTACGTTCAGTAAGGAATACACTGTACATACATAAATCTGGGTTCAAGTTTTCATCTCAAATGTCAAGGATCTGTTTTGTCAAAGTAGGTAAACGTAAAGGTAAATAGATTGAGGTTCGGTAGTTTACGATATGGTGGCGTAATATTTATTTTGAGATGTCACACTATACTGAAGGAGAAGTTTTACGATAACTTTTATGTAAAATTGAGTGTACCCATAGAGTTAAAGTTAAATAGTGTTACAAACTAACATTGATTGAGTCTCTCATCGTTGGTGGAATTATATAGAGTACCGGGATGAAGGTTTGAGGACGCGGGCGAGCTATGCATACCTATTAGAGAGGAGGCAGGTGATAAGCACAAGTGTGAATTGGAGTTAAGTGAAGGTTAGGGAACATAGTCTGCTCCCATGTAAACACACCATAAATCCTCCAAATCACCGTGCAATAAAATCGTCACTCCACTCTCAAACTCTTTTCTCTATCCCTTTCCTCGTCTACGGATCAACTTGTTCACACACACATACATACATAAAGATTGAGAATCTACTTCCCGAATCGATTTCCATTGTACTTCCATGTAGTACAGTCACCTCTTTTTCCGCTTTTCATTTGCGAATCTTGTATTGCCGAATTTTTCGTATTTATTTATACACTTGATACTGGAACTTTATAGAATCTTGCGAAATTGCTTTTTTAACATTGTAATATTTATAAAATTAATTGGAACCGTCGACTAGAATTTGAACCTACTTAAATCATACTTAATTAAGCGAACCGCATCGCTCGAAACCGACGGAAGCATCGTGTTTAAAATCTTATTTATGCCTTCAAGCGATATGAAAAAATTACATAGACAGTGTCTTCAAGGATTTTTTAAATGCTGCCTCTTTTTTTATCTTGTTCTTCTTCAAGCAAACAAGCATAAAACCCATGATTACACTAAGCACGCTAATAATGATGCAAATGATCACTTGGCGTGTGTTGCTCAGTCACAACTCAAGACTCATTCCAATTTAAACTCACATTAAGACTTGTTTTTTTTGCTACCAGCGAATGTGAAAAAAAGAAAACTGTACTTTTGGCAGCAAAGTACTAATACAGATGTGAGCATGTATTTCACGCTATGATTTATATATCATGTGGTTCAAAAAAATAACAATAATGTTCATAAAACAAACTCTAAACGAATTTAACATGCTCTTATGTATATAGATAACAAAATAAACGCAAACTAGGTACACATTTAATAAATAAACTGAAAATTTAGCATGTGTAATATTACGACGAGCCTATAAATGTCTAAAGTATTATATTTTTCATGCTTGTTAATCAGTTCGTTATTGAGATACAAGAATTTGTATATGTATAGCATTTATACTTATAATATTTTATTCTACATATCTACCAACTTTAATATTTGGGTATATACAAACAACAACATCATAAGATTAATAAACGTCAAGAATTATTTTTATTTTGATGTACAACACATGCTTTACTACTACAATAAGCATCCTCATGACCACCCAAGCAAGCTCCAATCAACACATTTTTTGAGGTTACATTATTCACAGGATAGATGAAATAAATGAGATCGCAGGTGAATTAGACATGCATTTCCACTCCATTATTATTAACCATGGCGGAGATATTTTCATTCGTCTCTGTTCCTACACAACAGTCTACTTCTATACTTCTATCATGCTATCTATATCACATTATATAAACATTAGTACATAGTCAAACTTCAAACAGAACTTGTCTACCTCTACAGTTATGTCGACATAAAGGAGTAGGCGGCTGCAATTTTAAGTTGATCGTATGTAAAACACAACTTGTTATTTGTATTTGAAGGATGTCAATAGTTACAGTTTGATTGTTAAAGCGCGTTAAATATTGTTTATGTACATACTATCTGTATTTTGGTAGTTTGTCTTTAACAGCAGACACTGCAAGTATACTAGTGCTAGTGAAATGTATAACGTGAATGCTATATACTATGTATGCAGACATGGTGGGTATAGTATAACAGACATAGCAATATACAATTTACATTCACATAATGAATAATAATGTAAAGCTATATTTGTATAGACACCATTCTGTATTACAGGAGGGAAAAAATCGTCGGGATGACCAAAAATTCAACAAGAGAGTTTTCAAAGTCAGAGCTTTTTCAGAACAAAGTGTTCATTTCCGCTATCACGCTATGCCATGCGTATCAATTCATAAGCATGTTTCCGTTTTGCAGGAGCAGGGCACTTTTTCCTATCATTTTCAATCCCGTCCTATATAAACCCCACACTCCACTTGACTGTCTCTTCAGCCTGCTTGCCTGCCTCCCTTATTTTCAAGTAATTCGAGAGAGTGCATTAGTTTCCAAGATCCTGTGCTTATAAGCTATATGGTATCGCATACAAACTTATTATATTGCAAGTTATTGTGTGCCATACTAGAAGATACAAAATTGGTAAATAATGCATAAATAAGCATATGTATACATAGCTACATGCATTTAAGCGCTGTGAGCTTAAATGATGATGATCATATGTACAGAACAAGATGACGATGAACAAGGGACGATGATATGAATAACTTCAACAACGACAACACATGCACATACATACACCCATATGCATCTATGTATATAACTAAAGAAAAAGATATGTACAGTTAAAACATAATATAATATGGTACATGTACGGGCTACAGAACAAAAAAGCATCATCGTCAACAAAGGGATAGGAAAAGACATGACAACGGACGTGCATACAAAAGGACATGGGACTGACATGTTCACTCACAGACCATGCATTACACTCGGTTGTCGTTGAGAGCTGAGAACCACCCGCGGATTCGAATGCTATCAGCGTCAAGAGACGGGATTGCGAGAGTGTCTATAAATTTTCTATAGACTTCCTCAACCATTTGCTCATTCATTAGGGGCTGCTTCCTATAGGCCAAATGTGCTTTCCACTGGGGGATCCTGTCTTCGCATTACTGACGGAACGTTAAACCAAAAGGATTCTGGAGTTTTTGCGGTATTGTGTTGCAGATTTGGCTTACTATTTCATGTTTCATTAAGGTTTTGCAATTCTAAAACTATTTACAACTTAAAAGTTTGAGGCTGCAATTTTTTAAATTCCAGGTCGAAATTACTAGGATTTTTAAGATAGTAAAAGTGTGTTGAAGTGTTTCAAAATGCTATAAATTTACAATGAAATTACAGATTTATGTAAACATTGAGCGAAAAACAGTCTAAATATTAAATGAAAACTAAATATTCAAATAAATTTTAAAATACTAGAAAAACTAAACTCTGCCGGTGTAATGTTCACCAAATTTTGTGCAATTTGGACGAATTGTATTGCATTTTCAAGCAAATTCAACACATTCTAATAAAATCCTGTCAAATTTAGGTAATAATACTTACAACAACAGCATAGAATTAATCAATACAACCCTACCCACATAGAATTATACCAATTCAACAGTTTTTTGTTCGTAAAATAAGTCCAATAAGAAAATTTTCACCTAAAATTTTGGTAATTTAGCCTCTGTCTAGTATAAAATTCAACGGGTGCTTTCTTTACAAAGTTCTAAGAAAATCTAAGAAGCTGAGAAAAACGAGGTCTAGCTCACAAAATTAGAGACTGAGATAAGGAACGCAATGAGAACAAACTAAAGACAAACAGACACACTCAGGGTTCACTCCTGTCATTAAAACAAGTTAAAATTTTGCTCCAACTTTCAATAGCATACTTGATTTTACATACACTTGCAAGTATATTACTTCCTCGTGGGAACTCTACCGCCGAATGTAAACATACGGTTGAAAAAAGATAGTAAATGCGCGTTGTCTATCAGTAAGTCTAATGTTGGAGCTAGAGTTTCCAATATGTGTTTGAGAACCCGGAGAGTGAGAAGGAATAATGGAAATCGATGTTGAGTTTAGCAAGCAGCCCGTATAACTCCAAAGTCTTCAGAGAGGGAGAGAGAGAGAGAGAGTAGACAGGCAATCATGAAACCAACTACATTTGTTTTCCTTCACATGGAACAAACTCCAACTGTTAAAAACGTCTGCTTGACGACCACGAACATGCTAACTTCCCAAAACTATATTACTGTTTCTATAATAGAGTTTTACACATGAAAGCAGCGATCATAGTATAACATACTATGTTCAAAAAATTTCTATACAAGGGAGAAAAATCTATCGATTTACAAATTACTTTGGATGATAAACTGTAATTTACCGTCGTGAGAACAGCTCGCTTGCTCCACCGGAAAAATTTCACCAAAAAATCCTCTTCCAGGGTATAAGTTCGTCATTTGTAGGAAAGAAGGGAGTGAAAAACAAAAATGACAACAAGTCTCAGGAAGAACTGACGATGAGTCTAGCAAAGCTTCTGCTCATGGAAAAGTCTCCTTAATGAAATGGGTCTTTTAACATTGAAAATTCCACACAGTTCCCATGTTGAGAAACAGTGTAAAAGCATAAGTTTTATTGCTCTTCTTTATGATTTCTTTAAAGCTTGCACACTTACAACCTGTCTTCATGTCAGGGTCGTTCAAGTCTGCTTGAACAAGGAAATAACGGTAATAAAAAGCTTCCAAACAACAGGAAAATGAACCTTTAGGAGCATTACAATACTGCTGTAAATGCTGTAATCTCGCACTTTACAAAACAATATCCCACCTTCAATGTCCTTTTTCACGTAACGAAACAGCAGACTCGTCTTCCTTTTGATGATGCCACCATCATTCCAATAGCTTGTAACAAATATACCTACATACATACGCAGTGTGTATGTAGGTATAGTATAACCAGTATGTATAGTATAACCTTCTTCACAGATTCTGTTTTTCTTTAAGACAACAATGCTCTTTATTGCTCATCCCTTATTATTTTATGAGGCTTTTCACGTAATCTCCTCTTGGAAAACAAGTTCTAAAGGATTCTCTTCCGTGTTTTCTGGAATTTATAACACGATTTAGTTACATAAACATACACATAAATACATAAAGAGTTACTTAGAAGACATATACGTAAATACTTCGAGAGTACTTCAAGAGCGATACTTATATTGTAGCGTACTATCTTTTTGGGCTGCGACACCCAGAAATGTTTGCTTATTACTAAACACCCTTCCATCTTTTATCTCCAGGATTTTCCAGCTTGGAAGTCTTCAAGAATTCTTGTGGGTTCTGCGAGAGAATCCAGTTCATAAAATGTCAGTTCATCTATATCTTCTTCGTTTCTACTATCTACGCTGTCAAAAATTCCAGTTTAGTCAAAATAATTGACTTGATTTTCTCAAAATGTTTGTGGAACAACAGGAATTTGATCAAGTTAAACATAAAAACGCTAGTAGTGATTAGGAGCAAGATTTTTGGAGTGGTAAAGTGTTCTGAAGTAACTTTACAACCTACAAGAATACTCAAAACTGTTGAAAATGGATAACCGGGAAGGACTACATATCTATCGAGCTGAAATCTTTCAACTGAGAATTTTGAGCTTAAAATTAACCGAATTAATTGTCAAAAACAAGCCAATTACAAAGAAATTAACATACACCCTTTCTTCATTAATTCCCAGGAATTAATCTACCAAAGCATATTATATGTATAACAAACCTAATTCAACGCAGCTCCAAGACCTTTCATCAAGTGTTGATAAGTGTTACGGAACTAGTCTCAAACATACATTTATACCCTAATTATACCAGCGACAACAACGGAGGACAGCCATATTCCAATGTCAAGGACAGAATCCGCATCCGTGAGTGTTTTAGTGAATGAAATGTAAGTTCTACCTTTACCTAGGACAACAAACCTAGAAGTTAAAGTACATAAGTAATCGTAATATATAGTGGTGTAGTGTGTGTGCGTAAGTGGTAATAAACAGGGACATAAACACGTAGGCACGTGATACGATAAGGGTCATAAAAGAGCCCATAAGAGAGCGTAATAGGATCATTGCTCTTATAATAGCCACCATAAAGATGTCATAAGTAGGTTCTCACTGCTATACTAACTACACCGAGAAAGTCATACTAATACTAGCTGTCCTATCTGTATACTGCTAAAACCACTTTGTGTGTTCTTGGCAAAGCTAAAACATGCCGAGTATACATGTAGCCTCTATTAAAAACCTACAGGAGCAGCACAAATTATGTTCTTCGTAGTATCAGTTTCGTCTTTTTTTTCTTACATAATAAATTATTGGAGTAGTAAGGACGTGCAGGAGGAAAAAAACTAAATGGTTATTTTGTAGTCTGGCAGTCGTGCTCTTGCAAGTGCTTGTAACTTAAATTTAATACTGTAGATATAGCTACTACATACATACCTATGCACATGTTTAAATAAGCTCAACCTATATATCCTAATAATGTATATCATGTTTATTTCTTTTATGTAGTGCATTTATGCTATGTTAACATTGTCTCCATACTTGCAATACGATGTTTCAGCATGTAATAAGAACATAAAATTAGGCCGGAAAATAAAATTAAATTACGGAGCTCTCCAACAAGCCAACACAAGGGGCATACATATATAGTCTTTATTACCCTTGCTTTAGGTTAGGAATGCCACTGGTTTGCTTGGCAATAACTTGCCAGTGTATTAGGTGGGTGTGTGCGAGGTGATGTTAATGTAGCCAAACAAACCATAAATGCAGTCAGTGGAGTTACCCAATTCATTTTATTTTATCGGGTGTAATTGTAAAGGCAATTTCCTCACTCTATACGTCTCTCTCTCTCCCTTTTACTAAACATAACACTATATATTCTTTAATGGCCTATGGAATATAATCTGATTCATTTATTAAATGGATGTTATTGCTCGCTATATGTATATATATGCTATAAGACTCATCTATAAAGATTCTATATAGCTTCGTAACCTTAAACCAAGTCTGTATAGCCATATTTCCATATCTATCCCACAACATTACAATCTCATACCATTGCAATGGTAGTAGTATATCTCTGCCGAAAAGAAACTCAAGCCATCTATAGATGTAGCTATAGCGAAAAGACCTTCACCGAAGCGCCAAGGTTTATTGCTGGAACATCTGATCTTAATGGCCAACGTATGCAAATTACTCACATGAACAACCAAGAAGTGAAACACTAGTAGAACTACTTTTAGGCGAGGACTTTACAATCCATTCTACAGTGTGCAACGTTCATTATGCCAGTAGTATTATAGTACACTACATATGTACTTTAAATACTTACAGTGTACTTATACGTACATACTCTCATTTTTTCCCTCCAACCCTTTTACACTTGTAAGGATTTTTAACAAGGAATTTACGCTACAGCTCTTTTCATTCGCATGTCATTTTCTTCCTCCTCAACCCACCTTATAAGACTTGCTTTATTTAATATCGGGCATAAATCTTTCTCCGAGTGAAATAAAATCAATTCTTGAGATGTTTCACGTGAGCTTTACAACCGTTTACGACGCTCGTTCCTTGAACGAGTAAGATCTATAGATTTGCAAAATAAATTTATTTATACGTACGTGTGTCGGATTTGTGTCGCCACATGAATATTTTCTCGTGTTTTTTGTTTTGTTCACCGAAATTATATTATATGATTGAATTCAGTTGGCGTAGATATAGTTGGTCCCTATAAACTTTGTCAAACCTTTCACTTTTGTATATTTTGGTATTATTACCACAAAATCTAATTTTCCTAATTCATAATACAGAAATTCAGATGATTCTCCAAATAATTCATATTTAAAAATCCCGACCATTATAGTTTTGGTTTGTTGCTTTTATAACTTACCAACAAAAGATGGTAACTTTAGACGATTTTTAGACAGCGATAAAGGTTATTATATATGGTAGTTGCATATAGTCTCTGAGATATTTGCATATGATGAAAAACGAGAAAACCAACAGAGTGTAGAAAAATCATCTATTTTCTTCCCCGCTTTTTGGCTAAACTTCTTTACTACTAGATATGCCATCCTTCTCTTCTTTCTTCTTCCCTTTCCCTGCTTCCCCACATCTTTCACTCTCATTTCCCGGGTTTTTCTTTTTTTCCTCTAGCTCTTTTTAGCGCATATTATACTCCGAATAATTCTCACACTACTTATGCCCATCATACGAGACTGATGGCCAGGCTTTTGCCTTTTTCTTTTCATTTACTATAAAAGTATAATGCCTGCCTGAGTGGCGTATACGGGAACTATATAAGCACTTTCATTTAAGCAAATATTCAACACATGTGTATCTATCTTCCTTTGAGTTGAACTTACTCTTCCCGGGAAAGTTGTAATTCCGTTGGAAACTGTATATGTTGGTTGTGGAGTATAAAAAATGAATGCGAGGGAATTATTCAAGGCAAAATATATTGAAACTTATTAAAAACTTGACTCATCAATCTCCCCTCACTTTCATTACATTTTCCGGCGTGGAGCGTCCCTCGCAATCAGTCTCTCTTTTCTGAATGCATTATTTCTTTTTTAGTTCCCAAAAGGTATACACTTCTTTTGCACTCAGTCATGCGGAGAAAGAGAGAAAAAATGGAATTTTTTAATATGCATCCATCCGAGAGTGAAAATGTGATGTGACAGTTGTAGGGATTTCGAGGCGTTGAAAAATTATGACCGAAAAAGTTTCTTGCTCCTCTTCTTTTTCTCCTCTTTACTTCCATATTCCTTCTCATACTCCATGTTTACTTGTTACAGTAATAAATTACGCGGGGAAGAAAGTGTCAAAGAAATTACGGAAAGAGTATTTTACATTATAAAATCCTACTTTGAAATTTTTTGGAATTATATAAACTTGAGTGATTTTAGTACGAAAATTTCAGCTTGACGCTTAAAATTCTAAGAGACCTAACTGCGCAAATAACAGTATAAAAAGTTTGGTAAAATTTGGATCTTTCCAAATCCTAAAGTGAATTAGGAAAATTATAATTGATGTGTTGGTTGTGGTAACGATATTTGCAGTTTGTTTTTACAAAATTGATTATGGGAAAAGCTCATTTGTCATGGGATCGGAGTTGTCTACATGTGCATATATTTTTATATGCTGTAGAGGCGGGTAGGAATATGAATTTTTAAAAGTGACGTTCGCTCAGACACACGCACTGCTATACTTTTAAGGCCGGCAGTGTTTCAAAGAGATGATGTTGCTGCTGCTGCTATTGCTGTAAAAGGGAATGCTTTCTGAATATTATATGGCAGGGCCGTACTGACGGAGTCCCGTCACATGTGTTCTCGCTAGATTTATGCGTGTGAAGAGAGAAGGTAATATAATTAAAGGTGATGCATGGTTTTCCAGCCGTTGATGATGAAAATAGAAATGGATCAAGCGCCGGAATTCACCCAATGAGTTATGATCTGCATTTATCACCCGCCTTCAAGTGTAAATATACTTGGAGCTCATATGTTTTCGTTGTCTTTCAAGGTTTTATCTGCAATCTTTATATACGTTTAAATATTCTATGGTAAATTACACAATTTCTTCGTTTCCAAAATTGGATAAATTTCAATGTTTCATTTGTTTTGGTAACAAATATAGTTAAAATCACGATGATTTCTATTTAAAATGGCTGCAAACACTACAATTTTGTCTTGAAATTTGCAATCCTATGAAAATTAAACATTCAGATTCAAAATTACGAAGTTTAACTGTTCAACTATTACAACAGTAAAATTGTTGTAGCTGAAAGAATCCAAGAATAAAAGAGCTTGCGTACATACACATAGGAATAACCAGCAGCATATCAAACATCAGCTTCGAAAATGACGGTTGAGGTTCGTCATTGTGTCATCGAAGGTATAGATTCTCCAGTAGGATATAGCTTCCACATTAAAATTCCAAATCAAAATACTCAAAGATAAGGATTGTCAGGGGGAGAAATCGATGAAAAATGATGTTTAGTTTTGAAGTCAACCACAATTGGACAGGCTCAAGTGTGGGCACAGTTTTCAAACGGAGCTGTAAACGGACGACAGAAATGTATAGAAAAAATTGGATAATATAAAAAAGAAATTGAGGAGGACAATGTTTAAAGAGTATAAGCTTATACAATTTATTTCGTTATAACATACATACAGTATATGAAGGCTATGCTATACGACTTCAAAAAACATGTCAGTCATTGCATTATAGATGCACCTATCTTTGTGTATCAATACGTTCGGCCAGGAAAACATGATGAGCATGGTCAGGCAATAGACATTGTTTGGCTTAAAAATTCTGTATCTTCAACATTTTGTATTATCGAACCTATACGTTGTACACCATGTGTTAAAGATACAATGTACAAGAATTGGAGATAAAAAACGTCTTGTGAGTTTGTTGGAGCAACTTGTATATACACTAGTCGGTGCTGCTACACTTATGCTTATAGGAAGACTCGGCAAGAGCGACACGTGAACTCGTTTTGATATATAATGGAAATAATAATCATAATCTATGTAGCTATTGTAGGAATGGGAAGGAAAAGAAGTCTGAAGCATTTTCTCATCACGATGTTCCTGCGAGCATAAACTATGCACAATATTGTGTTCAGCGTAACAATGCCACATCAATTTATATGACAATGGCCGTCTCTTCCACGTTGCGTGTGCATATTTTATTATACATAACACTGAAAAATACAACAATAACAATCTTCCTATTGTCCATCTTATTTTCATTTTGCGGGGTCGTACACCGTCCTTTCCGTTCAAGAACTTTGTTTAGGAATGCCTTTTTATGTAACAATCTCTGGTAGTTTTAGGTTTCATTTTCCGTGTTTTCAAATTTTCAATGATTTTGCGATTTGCTTACATAAAAATTTAATTTTTTTGTTGAAATTTCCTAGATAATTTTACATGTAAAGCTTAATCCTGCTAAATTATTATTTTTAAATGAGAATTACAATCCTTGTTGAAGACTCTGTATTTTAAAATTATTTATGCTAACTAATTTTAATGATTTCAGTGTATTTCAATGTTTCTCATGCTACCAATTATAAGGAGCACATTAGTATAATAATAATAACAAGCCGTTCCACGCAACACTAAATTTAAAAACTCAAAACCTGTGTAAAAGTTTTCTAGAACGTCTCAGGTTGAATCAAGGAAGGACGTCACATTCCCATTGCCGAAATGCATGCACAACAGAAAATCCTGATTAGCTGCCTTTGTGTGTGTAATGTCCTATCCTGTTACATCGCGGCGGAGCTTCAAAACTTCACCTGGAGCTTCTGCATAGAACATGGAATAAAGTATAAATACCCAGATATATTGTATTATGAAGAGAGGAATGAGACATGTTTTTGGTGGAGGACATGTTGCGCATGATGTGATTTGATTCTGATGGGTGTCTCTCTGGTCTCATGACAAAAGAATTTTTTCTCCATCTCTCTCTCTTCTTTCACAAGAGACATGCACCCCATGGGGTGTCTGTCCATTCAAATATTCCACCAAGAGAGAATGTCGTGCTCGCCTTTTTCACTCACTTTAACTCTCCTTGGAGATGATTCCATCTCTCTCTCTCTCTCTCACTCCCTAGTACTGTCGAATAACAATCGCATCCTACATTACCTTAAATTATTCCTTATATGAACAAACTACAGACAAGATGGATGGGCTTACCATTTGTCTCTATTGGCAGCTTTAATGTTAACCCTATGATTCAGATCGTCCTTCCCTGTGCTTACGTATGAGGCTTTAATAATTCTACATAACTTTTTTTTTATTTGTTATTCCTACGTATTCCCTTCCAAATATATTATGTTTCGGTATGTAAACAAAAACACTGAGTACAAAATGGAATTTCATTCCGTAAAATACATAAACACCAAAATTTGATATTTTTCCAAGAGTTATAGTGTCTATATCGTCAACAACAATCCATTTAGCATGAATCAAAAAAAAATCATGAATACAATGAATGTAGGTATAGATCCATTATGAATTGCATTGGTTCAGGACCAGATCACGATCTGCTTCTGCGGTGTCCCTTGATTAGTCAGATGTTAATTGGATTTGCTAAAAATAAAGATACTTCGGCGATGCCTAGTTAATTAACGTAAGGGAACACATTCGTAGAGAAACATACTGAAGATAAAGCTTGACATGTAAGTCCACCATCTTGAAATTGAAGTTCGTATCTGTTAATTGCCTTAACAGAGCTGTAAACTCTATCGTCACTCCATCAAGTACTAACAATGAGGTTTTGATGAGTAAAATCCATCAAACTGTTTTAGCTTTTGCACGAGGAAGATAATACAATGCAATAATAATATGAAGCAAGTACTATAAAGCACGGAGATGAGACTGACGCGTAGGACGTCGGTGTGGCACAGAGCTCATCAAAGTTGTAACTTGATTAGTTTGCGAAATGCCCCTGCGGCTTCGCCATCAATCAACAATCTGTACTTTGTGTGAGCAGTCATAAAGGAAACAAGGAGAATTGCCATTTGAGGAATAACATTGTAATTACATCTTGATTCACACGTAACTTCCCCTATCATCGGGATAAGTATTTTCGTATTACATTTGGATCTTTCGGCATATGTTCAATGTGTGTTTTAACAACTCTCACCAATGTGGGTAATTTTTTTTGCATGCATGTATAACTTTCAATAGGGTATACATACTCATTCTGATTTTACACAATCGTACAATTTGTACACAGGTTATATGTAATTGCATTACATTGCTACATTTGTATGTACTATTCAAGGAGCTCCTGGTATGTAGAGATGCTAAAATCAAATAAAATTACTACACCGACGACACGAATAGAATTGCTCCACTGAGAATTCCATCCATTTTCTCGCCATAATACTAACAAGCTCAGTATTTACAACTTTGTGAAGAGGTTCCCTCTCCTATGTACAGTACAGGCCTTTATTTCCAAGCAGCCCTGATGCAATTACTACCTCCTATCATTTGGATTTTGGGAGTTTCCCGCTTTGATCACACACACAGAGAGATAGACAAATTCATTTTTCTATTATTACAATTCACTTGGTGATTATTGTTATTTCTGTTTTACACACACACGCCCGACTTTTGATTAAGCTGATATTTTAGATTTTTATTCCGTTTTATAATTTTGCACCAGAAACTCAATAATGTGTATACGAAAAGATAATAATGCATGAGAGACCTACAAAAATTTTAAAACACATGTAAGGAATACATGTAATAAGCATGTATGGAATATACGCGAGCGTGTATATGAAATGGCAAAAACATTTACGAAAACCATGAAATGCTTATAAAAATAATAGCACTTAAGCTATACATAAATGCGAAACATATAGAAATACAAGTATAAACATATAGGCGGATGAATTAAAGTACGAGCTGAAAAGAGCCATGTGCCGTGTTAATGACATGATGTTAAATGGTGGGAAGTGTTGTAATGAATGGCAGGTGAAGAGGTTATTGTCATTTCCCAATCTCCTAGTGTGCTCAACGATAGAATTCCCGCCTGCTTGCCCTCCACCATAATTATTTATGGTTTTGTTTCCCGCTCCTACGTATACAAACTAGTCACACTGCTATATGCTCAACGCCAACTTAAAAAAATGCGAGACTATGTGTTTTGAATAGAAAGAAGATTCACACTTCCTTTGAGCTTTTTATACATTCTATTTTATTGTACTGTAACACTGTGCAGAATTAAAGCTTCCAATTTAGATCGGCATTGTTGTAAGCTAATTCCACATCTCCGCGGTGGTGTCTTGACTTGAAAAGCATGAACACGTACAAAACATATGTACATATACAATCCCAGACGATACAATAGTGTCATAACTAGGGTTGCCAGTTTTTTAAATCTGGATTCCGGGACATCCAATAATTTATACATTTTTAGGACAAAATAAGTAAATTTGTGCAGAAATTAGCGAAAAAATTCCGGGACATTGTATGTTTTGGACGAATGTCATCCGGGACAAGCATGTCAATTCCGGGATTGTCCCGGTCATTCCGGGACGGTTGGCAACCCTAGTCATAACTATAGGAATGTAACATTATAAGAAACAATGCTATATGAAGTTACAAGTTCCAACAATGAAAACAAACGGCAAAATAAAGCAAAAATTTACGTTATATTAAATAACATTGTAAATACATGTAAATGTACCTTATGCATACTACAACTAATCATATGAAATCATATAACTATTTTCCAAATAAAAAACAGTAGGGAAGTAGTAGCTCTAAAGGTAATCAGAGGACAGGAATGAGTAGATGAACTTCATGCAAGTCCAACAATAACAACTATAGTAAAGCAGATTGTAGGTACAAAAGGACAAACAATACCACCACGCTGGGAGTTCCAAAGCCTTTGATGCTTTTGATCCAACCGAAATACCTGCTTTTTGTCCCACCAAACCTGCCTTGCTTCCTTGTACTCACCTATAGGAAATTATATTTCCCCCTTGCTGTAAAAGCACCAGAATTCTTGTATTATTACTGCTCTGCTACTACAACCATTTTTTCATCCCTAGGATTTGCTCTTCCTTCTAAAAAAAATATTCTCGTCTTTATTTCTCAATCGTAATACCTATCATACTGATGCTAATAATCCGTAAGGAAAACACGAATTCCTCCGATGTTGGCATGTTGTAATATGGCGGAACTATTTTATCAACTATAAAAATACAAGCGAAATATTTTAGACCTAGTAAGCTAAAGCTTTGCATATGCTTGCTACTCAAAAGGTTTAGTGTCACGATTAAATTCCCAATATAGTTCAGACCGCGTGATTGTTCTTTCATTATGTGCGTTTACGCAAAACCTGTCGGACAAATTGAATTGAAATTTATTTTATTCCATCCGCTTCTAATTCTTTTCTCCACTAATCCACGCTTGTCCAGTGCTTTGTATTTAAGTTCGTGGAAATTACTTGCAAACGGAATAACAAAGAAAGACAGCATGCGTGACATATTAAATACTGTTTCCAGAGTACGACTAATGTTACGATTCATGTTATAAGCCCTGATTTTCCGAATTGATTGAAATTATTAAGCACTGAAACAAATAGCAATATCAAAATTGCAAGCTCAAACCATTGAATGTAATTTCTATACAAAAAGACAGAATTGAAGCATCATTGCTAAACAAACTTCAAAAGCAATCCAGTCTTAGATGTAACTGCTGGCGTAATGTTGCAGTATGCTAACTGAAATAAAATATCAGTTTCGATGCCAAAACTCAAGCAAGCTTAAGCATGAGCAATAAGACTTGGTACATATAGAATTTATTGTAATTAATGCAGAGCTCATTTCAGGGATGAGGATTTACCTTTTGACATGGACCATGGCGGACTTGAAATTCAGGTCGGTCGTATTTCCCCGTCCGTCGGAAATGGCTCACTCCATGTGAAAGAACCAAACCCTACAAGGCTTACTTAGAGCTTCTACTTGTGGGAATTTTTTTCTCTAGACAAAATCTTACATGCTATATACATATAATACTAGTAGAACGAGAGAATGCTGAAAGCGGCGTGAAGGATTAATGAAAATATCAAGAGAGAGAGAGAGAGAGAGAGGTATAGGGAGGTCAAAGTTGAAAAAAATGAATAAAGCATGTGCGTTGGTTGCATTAAAGGTGAATAAAGTCGGTATATCTGGCTATGTTAAATTTATAGGAATTTCTATAACTACAGCAGTATACTTTCCGGAACTATAACGAACCTTACAGGGTATTCATCAAGTATGCAGACTAGAAGGAGAGATCAGGAGTGAAGTAAACTATAAAGGAAGGTTTTGGTGGTCGTGTCTTGTCCTCGGTGAGGCTTGTCGTCGTCTATAGTGCAATAATAAGCCTTTAGTGTAATACTATATACATGGAGTGCACTGCCTTCTCCTTCTTCTCTTTTTCCTGCTCCTTTTTCCTTGTCGTCGTGGTGAGCCAAAGCAAGGAATTATTGTGAAGTCTTCAGAGCTGAATGTCATTTTCCATAAAGCCTTATAAATGCGAAGCGTCCAAGGAAATCCTTTTGCAAAGCCTCAGCTCGTCATAAATTTTCTGGCCACGGCATCTGTTTCGTTCCTGGTTATGGATTAGGACCCCGCATAACCGAGTCGGCAACAGAAACAGGCGGTAGGCAACCAGCCTACATTGTTTTGTCACTTGGTAGACGCTGCCCGCATTCCGAACACTCTTCTCCCAGAAGTTGACTACACTCCTACTATTATTGCATATGTCATGTACATACATATTACCTATACTTATAGTATAATACTACAAGACTATATGTAGCTCTTCCGCTACCACAACTCCTACTTCAAGCCAAAATGCCGTATACTTGATATTCTACCCGTTTTTAGATCAACCTCAAATCCTCATCTCCATTAGGCTTTTTATTCTCGAATTCTGTTCAAGTCCCTTCAATTCCTCCGTGTGTGTCGGATGCCCTTGCATGTCATGGATATGTAGCTTGTCTCAAAAATTAAATCTTGACATCCAAATGGATTTTGGGTTATTTATGTAAAAAAGTACTTCATATGCTCCAAGTTTTGGGCAGAGTTTATATTTCATCTGAATTAGAAACATGGCTTTCGAATTGTTATTTTTTAGACGGCATAGTGTTTTACATCCTGAAATTTAATTCTTTCCCTTTTAGAATACGTATTTTGAACTTTGAATCAGCGGTTTAGTCTTAGAAATAGTACAATCAGTAGTACAACCAGTAGAATTAAAAATGGAGACAAGCAAGAACTGACTGTAAACTTACGACAATGAAGTGTTAACCCTCCGAACGAGAAGATTTATAATTGACTGCAGCACACAGTAACTCATCAATTTACGCCCCAGTAAAGATATCAAGAATTGAGATTGACAATAAACAATAGATTAACATGTCAATTACAATGGGCGTGAAAATCACAGCAAGACCAGACAACATGTGTTCGAGAGTCTTCCACATATTTAACTCTTCTTGATGGTTCGTGTACGGTAAACAGGGCTTCATTCCCGCTTATTGCTAGATGTGTCTATGTAGTCAAGCTAATAGACTTGCGTCGTGGTCGTTGTAGATAAATTTACGGCCTATACTATATGATCTATACACGCCTGCAGCGGAAAGAATTCGCTGCATTGTGTCCTGTCAGCGGCTGACATGTTTGCATATAGGATGTTTGTGTGAAAAATTAAATCATGACTGGGCTCCTATTGTTTTTAATTAGAAATTCTTCGTTGCTCGGAGGATTATTGAAGAATGCGAATCATTTTGAAATACAATGGAAGACCTTAGAAGCCATGATGTTAACCAATGTATTTAGAAAGACTATGTTAAATTAGGTTTAAAGTTATTATAGGTTGCGATGGTAAACCTTGCGATTGCAACGATTTTCAGTATTTATTTATAGCAATTATTTCTGCATTTATTTATTGAGCTGTGATTCCTACATTTATTAGCATTACAATTATTTTATCATTTACATAAACTCAATGCTAATAACGTTATATAGAAATCTAAAGGGTATAAATATAGAAGTTTCTATACATGCGTGTAAAAAATGGCATTTGATAGCCTCATCGTCCTTCACTTCACATGCTGTCAGAAGCTGGTGGATGCTAATGTTTAAAACATGGACATCTCCCTTTGGTTGGTCGGTGGTCAGTCATCCAGAAGAGACAAGAGGGAAAGATATTTTTTCGGGAGAGGCCTAGCATGAGGGAGTCAGGGACCGTTTATCAAAAAACTATAGAAGCGTAATCTACGTTAAGCTCGCTCCACATCACCAGTGATAAATCAATAGATTGATTTATGGAATTCCGACCCTCTCCTTCCTCCGTTTCAAACCATCCTGAATACAAACACAGGCGCTGTAGTACATATATTTTTTTTCTACAAGTGTGTATGTATACCTTCCATCTTTTTCTGTATTGTAATCACCCATCAAGTCTGGCTGCCATTTGCAATTTCCAGTTTTAATCTAAATTCATTTGTAATTGTTTTTACTATTTTTAAATTACATGTTATATGTACAGCGGCAGTTTCCAATATTTTAGTGATGTGAGCATGATGAGCGTTTAATAATTAAATTAATTACTCCAAAATATAATCAAAATCTTGCTAAAGTTTGAACGTCGAACTATATGTATAGTTATGAGCTCGATCCTCAAACTAAAATCAACAAGAACAGGATTTTTAAAGGAACATAAACTAGATTATACAGCTAAAATCAGTATTATTCTCCTCAGAGAGCTAAAATTAAGTATAAATAGCATGAGGTGAGACTGAAATCAGAACAGGTGGAATGTAAATTCCAGCCCAAATATAGATCAACGACAGGGTCAAGGTCAGGAAAAGGATGGAGGAATAAAGAGAACGTTAAATAAGAAATCAGCTTTGAAGATTTATGGAAGATTCAAAAAGCGGTTCGCCTTGTACGGTACATAGAATACAGTTTTACGGCACTTATGGACCTAACGCAACAGACAAAATTTTGCTCGTATACGTCTGATCCTCGCTGACCTAAACTCTGCTGGACTTAAAAATTCATTGAGATGCTTTACATTTAGTTCCAGTCAAGTGCACTCCAGTCCCCTGTTTGTATTTGAATGTGTACACATAAGAGAGAGAGAGCCACCACGAGCCAGAATTAATGCCAGCGTGGCCAGTTTTGATAGTGAACATTATGCTGGAGACAGGAATAAAGGAGGAAAAAGGACACCGAGGAATTATATACACATTGTAATATGTAGAAGGACACGTATTTGAGATATAACCACATGTATTTAATATAGAATCACACAAATATTTTTATTCCGTTTGTATATATTGAAGCATACGTACATAAAAGTATTTTCATATAAGAACTTCATACACACTTTTCCATCAAGAAACATACTTGCACACATAAAATTTTACACACACACACACCCACATGGAGATGAATTGACTGAGTATATATAGTGTTGGGCGACGATATGAACCCAAGTTAACTCTTTGATGGCCCTCGAGCGAGCAGTCAGCAAGCAGTAAATCTGTCGAGACTATGACCTGGAATGATTTACGAAGCCAAAACACCGCATGCAGGTTACATCATGGGACAGGACACTAGAACAAGCCATCCAGACTACAAACCAAAGAATCTCTGTGAGTAACAGTCACTCAAACTCTCCGCTCTCTTATTCATCTCACCTCTCCATCGAAAACATTATTTCCATCAGCGGCTCATTTACTCCCGTAATAACTTATTCCGCTCATCATTCCCAGACTATACACCTTATATGTACCAATGCAAACCCTAAGGATCTTTGCTTGCTCCACTTCTTTGTTTTTAAAATTATTCCGAAAACAAACATAGGCATTCCCGCATGCATATTTTAATTTGTTTTATTCCTTTATAATTACATCAACCAAGAATCGATTAAGATGTATGATAATTTTTTGTATTTTGAGCTATTGTGAGAAAACAAGAATAAAAGTCTCTGGGTAATAAAATAATTATTTTCTTTCCTTGGAACAAGGAATATTTCCGGGAATTCAAGAAATCTTTCTATGAATTTAACAAATTTATTTTTACAAAAACGATAAACTTCTTCAATATTCATACTCTTTTTTCTTCCGGAAATTTTAATCTTGGAAAAGAAATTTCATTGAGCCAAGTACTTTTACATGGAAAAAATAGTATCTATCTGTGAAAGAAGAATATCGTTCCATGAAACAAGAATATTACTTTCATGGAATTAAAGAATTTCTGAATAAAAGAAAAGCTTTGGCGAATAATTAAAGAATTGCTCTGTGAATCAAAGAATTGTTTGCTGATCCACCAAAGAATTGTTCTTTGAATTAAAAAGTTTGCCGGAATTTAAGATTTGTTCGGAAGGCTCCGACAAGAGAAAAGATATAAACTAATTGCTGAAAAGTACTATTGAGTTGGTATGAATTAAGAGGGAGAAGAAAGATAGCCGTCAGACTCAGGCAGACGAGACTTTTCGAACATCCGTAGGCCTTCCTTACATAAATATATATTTTATTCTCCTCCGTATAAGACTAAATAGGTACATAGATTCTATACCTTGTATACACGGAAATGGTGAGAATTCCCAATGGTGAGTGCATTTGCAATGGAGTCCGCAAGAGGTAGAAAATAGTTTTCGTTTTTCGCAATGATTTATAAAGCGTTTCCTTTGAACTGCACCTACATTAGTTGGAGTCTGACTCGCCCATTTATTCTCATGCTTTTGTTCTTCCTCCGTCTTCTTCATCCTCTTTTCTCTCTTATTCTTGATTCCCGGTTCTTTTCTCTCCCGGCAACTTCTATAAGGATATGTAACACACAGTGTACAGAGTCCCGCTCTTCACTTCCAGGAGTAAAAGTACTACACACAGCACCAGTCTCCACCATTTCATCTTCGTCTCCAACAAAACTTTTCCTCTCCTTCCTTCTCCAGCCTCATTCCTCTTTTTCATTCAGTCATCCATTTAGTCCTGTTCTTGTACAAGTGAAAAACAATAATTACTTCATCTCCTAAAAAATTGTTTTCAGTCTTCTTCCTCGTTTCCCTTTCTTTATAAGTACACCGGCTTGCTCCTTCCTTAAAGTCTTCGCTCATGATGGGAATCTTCTTCAAATCTTCTCTCTTCAAGTGTCTCAAGGATTTCTTTCTTTGCCTTAACAATTCTTGGAGGTTTCGCTTCTCCTTTGGATGTCCGAAGAATTAGAATAAGAATTATTATACTTCAGACCTATTTACCTTATTTGCAGACATTGTTTTCAAAAAATTGCATAGTAGGAAAATTATCTGCATTTGGCTTCATAAAAAATAAACACTTATATATAAGAGTTTATATATATGACGTTGCTTATATATGTACTGGATTTATAATAACATTTCCCAACTACCCCTCACGTAGACACGAATATTAATAATATTTTAGCACTACATACTTGTACTTGCTAGTACATAGTGCCGATAGTGCATATATTTTTGTGTAAGTGACAATCATGTCTGCTAACGGAATTTTTTTTGCTCGCCTTCGAAAAATGACGAGGGATATTAATTAGATTTTTATGCACGCGTCTGTTACCGTTTCGAGTAATTTTTCATTTTTTTCTCTCTCTCTCGAATTTTCGCTCTCTCCCATAAGAAAACTTTATCCGGCATTTTTTACTCTGTCTCTTGTATATGCATACCTAGAGGGTATATAAAATTGTAATATAGGAATAATATATCTGTATGATATAGTCATAAGGAGGGTATGTATAGGCAAAGTACTATGAGGTATAGATACTTATATGTACAGATAAGTAGAAGCTTTTGTAAATCTATAGGGCGCTTCTTCTTTGCAATAAGTTTCTATTTTTGTATATCAAGCAGGGCAAAGGGAAGCAGGAGAAGTAGGGAGAAGATAAAGACCGAGGACTTAAACTTGTACGGAGGATGAATAAAAAAGATGACGTCATCGCTCACTGCCAATGCTTGTGTGAGTTGCGAGTGTGAAAAATAAATCAAAAAATCCTTCGAGGACCCAACAAGACACAAGTTTCTACAAAGAAAAATATTGTGCATGGGATATCGCTCTATACTTATGCATACGATACGCATATGTACATGGGTCTACATCATATCAAGGTTCCATTTGTAATACGCAATGCTATATACGCTGTATGTAGGCACAGTCAACTTTGGGAAGGTTCAAAGCTTATATGTGTACATTTTGTATTTATGTACGTACTTGTGTAGGATAGGTTGTATATGCAATTGTGAAGGAATAGGAGCCTGATGATGAAGAGAAGATGTAGAGGAGGGAAAAAGGCCCGACCGAATCCGTAGCCTGGCATGCAGACAGAAAGGAGAGGAGCAGAAGATGTGCAGCCGATGAAGAAGCACTCATAGTTGTGTTCTTTCCATTGGATGTTTTTATTTGGGCAGGATGGAGGGGGTGTTAGGAAGGATGGATGGATGGATTGCCTTATGGATGATGAGTAACTTGCCGTTCCGGAGGAGTCCGGACGAACTACAAAGGCCCTATAAGTATCTATACATTTGTATCCATTCAATACATGAACATACGTACAAAGTAGCATAGGAATCAGCATAGATCTATACCGTATACATGAAGATACATACGTAAATCGTGTATACAAACGTTTATATATCTTATATATACATATATCAACACCAGGCGAACATACTTTTATGTATACACTTACCTGGCCGAAGTTTTCCAAAACTTCAGCAACCACCCCGCCAAATAACTTCCCACATTATTAGCTACGATCATCATCCGTATTGCTTCTATACTGGACATTAAATAACAATAATAATTATCAGTTATTGATCACCCGTAATTTAATATGGCCTACAATACAAACTGAAGCTTAAAAATTTACAAAACGCGTAAGTTTGGAAACGCAATCTCCAATATTGCAATGTATTTACGTAGTAGATAACAAATTCAATTTTGTATTCGTACTACACGTTTTAACTCTGTAAAGCTCGTATTTACTGCTAAGACTCAAAGTTGTAGTAACTATAATACACTTTAGTAGGTCCTAATGCATATGCTTGTAGGTTGATGGGAATGGAAGAATCAAGTGTGCATGTGAGAGAATGAGAGAGAGAGAGAGAGCTTGAAAAGAAATAAGAGCTTGGTTGTTGAGGAAATACCCGGGTTCCTATCCCATAGTGATGTGAATCCCCCAGTTGTACAGAGTTCCAGCTTGACATGACAACTGATTTATTACTCAAGTTTGCGTCACGTCACACGTTTTAGCCCATGCCTGTATATGTTTTTGGTAGTAGAGACAGTGACTCTCCGGCCCTGCCAACTCGTACCCAAAACTTGTTTCTCATTTTCCTAAACTACAATTATTACTATTATTTAATAAATCACTGGAACAATAACTAAAGAGCAAATAAAAGTATACTGCAAACTAGCCTTGTCAATATTTACTTTATTGCATGCTTTGAACTCGCGACCAACTTGACTGTTACTAATCTGCGACATACTTCAGCTCTGATAAGCTTAATGTGTGCTTCTAAAGTGCCGTGCATACTTGGAAATGTTTTGATGTATGTTTTAATATTGCTAATTTAAGTGTACCGTTGCTACAGTAACCCTACAATACTACATTATGGCTCGTTTTAATGTGGTGGCTGGTAAGAAATATTGTTATAAGCTTACGGTTGCTATGGTAACATTTGTAATGTTAAATTTAGCGTTGCTGGGGTAAAGTATGACAACACACACTGATATGAAAAATTTTAGAGTTGTCATGGCAACCCATTTCCTTTCATTAACTATGACGTGATTCTAGAACAACGCAAGCTACACTGTCATGCAATAAGGTTTTGACATTCAAAGCTGACAAACTTCGCAATGTTGAGTGCCATCGTTGTTAATGTGCGTATAGATGCAAACTTACTAAAATGAGAATCTTGAATAACATACAGCTGGAATTAATTTATTTTCTGTACACGCAGACGATGTCTCTCCTTATGGACAAAAGAAGAAGATTCTGGAGAAGATGTGAGAGGCGGGAAAGTGAAAAAATTTGCTGCTGGAGGAATAAAAAAATGTGAAAGATGCCAAGGAAAAAAGGAGACCTCCTTCTGATCCCATTTCCCATCTCATCTCAGTTAAGACAGCCTTTCTCTTCCACTTCCTCCTGGGCAATATGTCCCCCTGTATTATGCCACTCCACATCCAACCTGCAAGCTGTATTTCTTGCATTTTGAATAACAAGAGCTGCAAGGACGGGAGTATCAAGTACTTCTCCTTGTCATAGAACTTGTTCGGTGAAACGAAAAGGGAAAGACGGCTGCCAAGAGGAAAAAGAGAAAAGTCAGACGGAAAGAAGAAAAAGCAAGACTAGAAATAAAAAAAAATCATGACGAAAAATAGGAAAAAGTAAGTCGAAAAATAAGAAAAAGCACGAGGAAGAAAGGAGAAAGTAAGAAAACCTAAATGCTTCCACGGATGAACGGCTCCTTGAAAAAATTGTATACAAAACCCTTTCTTTATATCAACATTTTGTGTATAAACATCAGGAACATATAGAATGATTACTTAAAGTTTGTAGTATTTTTGTATACCAAAAAATCTCTCTTCTTACAGTACAGTATAGTAGTAATATTATACAATATATTAGAGTAGTGTAGAAATAATCTAAGAAAAACGGAAAAACATGGACCAGAAGGATGACATGACATTTTACTTTGTCATCATATTGAATCAACCATGGGAGCCATGTTGGTGGGTTGCGGGCGCCGCTCCTCCCATCCATCTTTCTCTAAAATATATGAAGGCAAATAAAATGGGATGAAAAGAGCATGACGATCAATCAGGCCGCGCGGCCAAATCTACACCATCAACATTTTGTAGTATGTACACACTTCCCCAGTAAGGCTGCCTATGTACGAACTATGCCAAAATAAATATTTGCATAGTGCATAACTTATTACCTTTGAGCTCTGTCGGCTTCTTAACCGCCTCTCGCACTCGTTTACCTCCAGCCGGTATGGCTTTTCCCTATTCTTTGTATTGTCTCCAAGTTCCTTCCTGCAATTTGAAAGCAATAGTATGGCCATAATAAAGTTGCAATCACTGATATTTTTTAATCTTAAACATTTCTGATAACAATATTCATATAATGTGTAAAGTAGAATAAAAATATCAATTGTTTGAAATTTTTTCTAAACAAAATGTTATTTAAATATTATCGATTTCAGTGAAAAGTCCATGAATATGTGCCGAAAATGTTTAGATGTATGAAATCAAATAGAAAATGTTAACTTACATATTGTTGCCAGGTTTTAGTGTGAACATACATAATCGGTGAGGGATTCCGACGTACAGGCTTCTTATTTTGTGAATGTTTTGAGGCACCAAAATTAATTTTGGACAAAATATCAAAATGTACCAACGTTTGGAATTCTGAGCCTATAATCAATGTGATGTTTTTTGGATTTAGAGTTTTTAGCGTTCCATTTTTGGGACATCCTTACATTAGCGGAAAAATACTTTAGTACTTGGAAATCTTTCGCCAACGGTATACAGATATCCTATTGAAGACCCCCGGAAGAAGTTGGAAGTTCCAGGGACGGAGCTTTCTGTCGGAGTTTCCTCAAGTCAAAAGCAAAAGCTCTGCAACTGCTGCTCTATGCCGAGTCCCCAGGGACCTGAGGGCCAATTCTCAGTCCAATCTTGCTAGAGGTTGCGGACTCTCCAGAGACTTACTTGATTGCTAAACCCCTTCTTTATTTTGGTAGCCACTTTTTCACCGCACTCTAACTCATTCCGTATCACACGGTGTAGAGGTTCGGATTTTTGTAAGAAACTATAGACCAGTACTACAGATAGCTTTTAGAATGTAAGAAAAACTAGCAGAAAAATATAAAAGTATTGTGAGGGTAAATTCATAGGAAACATATATTTGTGAAATACTGAAATACATATAAAATCTATATAAAATACTAAAATGAACACTGAAATGCATACAATACTCATGGAAAATAGTAAAACAAATATAAAATTGCATGGCTGGCATGAAAATATGTATGTATAGAATAATCGCATAGATGTATAAAGTAAAAAAAAGCGTAAAAGAAACTTTTTTCTCTCCTTTTCAGAAAGTGTAAATTTTTATAAACTTTAAATAGAGTGAGATAAAAATTGAATGTGATTTCGAGGGAAAGGGTGTATCTTGCATATATAGAGCTACTATAATATCTACAATCTCATATATACATCAAGTTTTTATTCTTATAAGATGAACAGGCGTTGGAAGTATTATTGTAAAGATAAAGAATTGAAATGACACTACCTGGATGGAAATGTAAAGTTTTCCCTGGAAAATAAATGAGTCTCATAATTCATGTTAAGCTGGGGGCTTTCATCGCTGGAATTATTTAAAAAGGCAGAAAGAGAGAGAGAGAGCAAAGGAAACGCTTATATTTGACTACACATAGCCCAGAAGAGATCCTATGTGACCAGTGCAATAGTTGTAGGACAATGGAGGTGAGCCCATTTGACAGTCACTGTGCTTAATCCAATTCATTCACATTCCTAAATGCTCCGAAGAGGAGGGTCATTAAAATTCATAAGTGGGACCAAACCTCAAAGTTGACATAATGATTGGCAACATTTGGTCCGCGAGGAAACAATGAACAAGGGATTATATAAGTGCAATGAAAGGGCTGGGCATTCACAACTTCTTGAAGGCCTGATCACATTTATTTAACTCTGCTTTTATCATTCCTCAAGTTAAAGATTCAAAGTTTTAGAAATTGTTTTTGACAGAACATACATTTCTTCGTATATTTCAGCCTTTCTTGATGGAATCTCCATAGGGTTTGATAAATCGTGGCATTATTATAGGAAACTTTTAAGTGATATAATTACGCATTTAAATTTACTTTTCTTTATTTAATTGTCGTCATTAATTTAGTATTCCTTTTATTAATTAAATATTATTTTTCATTCATTTATTTTGACTTTGTCTTAATTTAATTTGTGATATTCTACTATTTAACATGATTTTGTGTCGTTCAATATATGTACTTTTTTATTAAATGCATATTTGTTGTCATTTTGTTCGAACTAAATATTTTACGTATTTTATAAAAATGAAAGAAAAATGAAGAAGCTAACACAAAGCGCACATTAAGTTAATGGATTTTGTAAAAAGTAAATGTAAAAAACACACAAATTTGCATAATTTCTCATAGTCGTTGATTACCTTAACTCAAGTTTAAAAAATTTGTAAAAGCGTAATTTTTCAAGTATTATTCGTGCGTTGACAATATATAAGTATATGGTAAGTATTCGGAGGTATATCTTCTGAGTGAGTGAATGATTATATGTGTATAATACTATAAAGATCCTATATTATATCATGAATTGAAAGGATTTTCTAAACGGCGAAATGACAGGAGCTCGGAGACTGAAAGGTCCTGGAAGCTGGACAATATTTCTTCTATAGAAAATTCTAGACGGAGGTTTTAGAATGTTGGCATTGCTATTCATTCGTGCTCAAGATGATGAAAGGGTCCACCGCATTTCATTTTATTTCATCCGTCCATGCACAGAGAGAGGAGAATTTCAGTTTGCTTGATTTTCTTTTTGCTAAACCAGAAGTATAAAATACTAATAATAGAGTGTATATGTCATTGCCCGCGTGTGTGGAGAATAAATATATAGTCGGATATAAATACGTAAGATATACACATGTATACATAATAAATGTACGTAAACATATGTATTTACACACCAAGACTGTGGCTGTTGATATCGTCGCGGAGTCATCCGGATTTACTTACATATGAGCTTTGGAATGTAAAAGGAAAAGTCCTATGTGCATAAGTAAATGGAATCGAAGCACAAAAGGAGATGGTGCTCATGATGAATGTCTCGTACGATGTAGCCAATCATGTGACAATGCTAGCCCTGCTCTGTCATTTGTCAACCCGTCAAAATATTCGCTCCCAGCGGTAGCACCAGCACAAGCTCCTCTCTTCTTCCTGCTCCTTCCTTTTCACATTCAAAACAGTCCAACCAAATGAAGGGAGCAGGAAAAGAATAAGACGACGAAAACGAAGAAGAGCCAGCGAGGAGTCCAAGCAATCAATAATATGCTTCCAAGTACTAGATTCATACGCATATAGTATACATACAAATCTGCCAGCCAACAGATCTGTGGTTCTCAAGTCCTTATATGCTCGTCGGGCTTGTCATTGTCATTCGGACTGAATGAAGGCCTCAATTTCCTTTCAGCCTCTCACGAATTATTCCAAAGTATAAAAAATACACCTTTTCTCTACAATCTTTCCATATGCTAACCATGGTAATTTACACTGTGTAGTGCTTTAAGGCTAGTGGAAAACGTTAGGCTGCATAACGTCATAAGTTGCAACGGATTATTCTACCAGTATTTGGTATAGCATCAAGATTTTTTTCTGAAAAAATGACATATGATCCTCATATGGTTATTTACACTTACTTGAGTTACTATCTGTCGTTGAAACGCAGCATTTGAAAAGTTCGGTCATGTAGAATTATTTTATTAATGAGAGTTATGTCCTGGGGATGCTATTGGGTTGCTTGGTTTTGTGATGTTGATGCAGGACTTTAAAAAAAGAGGATTTATCTTGCTCAAAGTCAATAGCACGTGGCAACGGATGTTGACAATTAGTTGTGCTCTGTTTTGCCTACAAGAGCCTTCATCATGACCTACTCGCCGACGACAATTTACTCTGGATTCGTTCGTGCGTTCACAATCCAAGGATATTTTACTGGCCGTTGGTTATCATTTTGGTTGAATTTTTAAATCAATGAATTTTTGAATTAAGTTGGTTTAGTGATGGATTTTTAATATCGATTTTAACTTCATTAGCATCAACACGCTGGTATTGGAAATCTGCTTAAAAATCTAAAAATTCTAAAATTCCGCAGAAACTTCATACTAGACATTAAATATTATTTCCATACTTATTATTGAATACTTATTTTTAACAGATAACAAATAAAGATTATATTTTAAAATTAAATTCATATTTATATGAATTCGCATGGATTTTTACATAACACGGTGACCAAAGCAATCAGGATGTCGTTTACCTAAGATTAGAGTGTATCTATAAAGATAAAGAACATACTGAGCTACACCGAAGACAAAAAATCTTATCTCTTGACTCACTTTTGTAGAACAAAAAGGTACAGGTAAAGCGATCTATTGTCAGGTCGGTCTGAATAGTGACGGGTTAGTGCTCCACATGAAGAAGCAACAATGGACGGCCACCTCCTCCGCTCATATATTTTCCTACACCAACGCCACGTAGTTGCATTCATGAAAAAATAAGACAAATTACCAACAATGAGGTGAAAGCGCTACTCTGCCCAAGCGGCTTGAAGACAAAGAGAATATGGTCCACATTCATGCAGTTGAAGATCTACCCCCGCAATTATTGTTTAAAACTACGATTTACCTGTACTTTGGCAGCTTTATACCGAGAATTTATTGAGAATTAGTGTGGGTGGACTGATGATTAGTTCGTATTTGTTGTATTTGCTTGTTTAGCAACCTGACTTTCATGCTTTCAGTAAAGATTTTATACGATTGGCATGCTTACCTACGATTTTACATGATTATTTATTGATTTTATCTGATTTTAATATGCTCACCCAAGATTTCATTATCATTTTGTGTCATGTGTTTTGCTAGCATTTTAACTAATTTTGACGATTTCATTTGGTATTTTTTCACAACATTCATATATTTTAATTCATGAATCTCATCACATTTGCTATGCTGAGTGAATCCAAAATTTTCAATTAAAACAGTACAAAACAATGAATGCATTAAAATCCAAGACTAAATCAGCTCAAAATTTACTTTTTCAACCTGGAGATGTCAAAGTTCCACATCCTTTAGATGCGTTCTCATAACGAAGCTTCAATATGTTCATATTACATAGATACACGTACACGCATGAACTGGTATATGTAATCTATTACACCATATCACCTTGAAACATGGCAGAGCTAACCCACACGTGAAGGAAATTAATTACAAATCAATAGCCGAGTGATCATTAGCCATATTTTGTGGCTTGCACATGCGATTTTCAATTACCTTCATGTCACTTGCTGTTCCACACAAAAGGAGCAACAGGGTAGATTCCCACGTATACTTTATACGCGTAAGTTCATCTGTTTGCAACCTTTGCCGTCATTTCATTGTGCTTACATATATTGTGCGTATATACACATATAATGTATCATTCCTGGAGGATTTACGTGTCCACAGGTGATGTACGACCTGCTAGAGCGGAAGATATAAAGGATGAGATGAGTGCGTATAGCAGAAGAAGACGGAAGAAATAAATGAAGACTAACAAATAGCAGTTATTATTATTAAGAGCTGGTCTAATGAAGTATTGGATCAAGTTGGAGGAAGGGAACAAATACTGGTAACGTACATATGAACGTATGTATGAGACACTTAAAAAAAGGTGGAGAGTATAAGGGAAGCGTAGACAAGAGTAAGGAAGAAGGAAAGGGAGTCTGTTGGTTTCCTTGGATTGGATGACATTTTTAGCTCACCACAGTCACAGTGGGATAGAGTTAACCTATAGAAATCTTGCACTTTGTGCCAACCCTAGAGATTTATGAGACTTTATCGATTGTGTTACACCAGGAGGAGAAAAAATAATCATTCTTTCCACCTCCATTCACTCAGATAAGGTCATGACGGAGATATCAATAATCGTCCACGAACCAAACCAAGTCAACCGCGTAGATTCCCGCCGTACGCGTACTCCCGCGTCTTGGAAATATAAAAGTTTATATACATGTATGTACGTATTGTATAAAACTTGCACTGCTGATCGTCCGGAGAGAATAACGCCGACAATGAGAATCCCACCACCACCACCACCACCCTTTACGGACCACAAAAGCCCCACCATTATTACATACTCACTTGGAAACCTTAAGTCGTCTTAATCATCCACCAATTCGCAATTCAATGCACAATCTTTTCAACTTGATTTCATATTTCATCCCCGTTCCCATCGCGACACATTGTGTACTCCTACATAGCCAATCTAATCTCTCTTTTACTTTCTTTTCCCTTTCAAAACCTTCCCCTGCCAATCTCTCTCTCTCTCCAATATAAAAGCTTTTATCAAAGAACATGTCCGGTTTCCCAATTTTTTCACTTGAAATAATCCCTTGAATTTCTAGTCAATGCGCTCATGACGGCTTCATGATGTTAGAGTTATGTTTATTGCTGAATGTTGTGAAGCAATTTAAAAACTTTTAGCTAAAATTTAAATTCACAATTAAAAATGGATAAGTTCAAATTCTTTCTTCCCTTTCAACGTTATCCTAATAGTAAGTTCACCCTTGAAATATGTCTTAAATTTGGAATTAAAGGAAGTACCAGTCTATAATTCAAAACTACGATAATTTCTATCGGAATTATTTATTCATATTGGAACTCCAATGACATTTAAATATGAAACTAAGAAAAACAATTGCTCACATATGTTTTGGAAGCTCTTGCAGAGTCAAAATAGGATTATGTGTTATCATGATATGATATAGATGCTATAGAAAGACTACTAATAGTAATTTGTTTGACTACGCAACGACTAAAACAGCCCAAGTCTAGGCCGTTTAGACAATCATGGAGTAGAACCACCGACCTAAACAAGTATCTGTGTAGAGCAAAAAACAAGTAAAAAAGAGGCAGCTAAATAAATACATAATTACAAGCATGCTCTACACAAAAATCCAAGTTAAATGGAAGTTGTAGCAAGTATAACAGAAGCTATAAACGCCAGTAAATACATATGCATGAAGAACCATCAGAGAAACTTCAAGAGTTAAATACGAGTCTAATGCAATCATCTATGAGTTAATTCACAAGTCTACAGCAAGCGTACAGCATTAACCAGTAAGAAATGCACATGTACATACTACATGGTGGGAGCATGTGTGTGTCCAGATATCATCCCCTAATCTTCTAATTACAACAAGAATGTGACACGCGAGGCTCGGATGTCGCCCTCAAAACCTAACAAGTTGTAGTGCATCAGAAATATACATACATACATACATACATACATAGCTATATTTACCATCACACACAAATAAAGAAGTTGCAGGATAGATTTCTGCGTCTCTCTATCTAGAACATACGTACATACTTGCATGAACAGGGAACAAACCTACACACATTCAATTATTAGCTTAAGCTGGAGATTACATAGAGAAAGTTGTTTCACGAAAACTCGTGTGTAGGCCTTTGCAATAGTCTATATATACCTAGTAAAGTTTTAGATATTGAAGCACAGCAGCTAGCCTTAACTTAACGAAAATGACATTGTTATTAATAGTAGTAGCGGGGTATTCCTAATAATATTATCTATACATACATGATGTATCACATGTCGCTCCCGCTCTCATCCTCCTCTTCAGCAGATATTGATAAAATAATAAGTGTGTGCTTTAGTAGCTTATGGCAGAATGCAATATAAGTTCAGTGGTACCTTTTGAGCCTCCTTTCCGGACTAATAATATTCCGAACACATTTATCTCTTAAGAGTAGTATAGTACATATAGCTTTATTTTCGAATGGCTCAAGATACTACTACAAGATGACATCGAGCCGTGTTTGGAGGATGAAGCAGCCAAAACAATTTTCGAGCACGAACGAACAACGAGGAGGAAGAGAAGAGATTTCATTTTCAATTATGATACTGACGTTCTTGTACATAATGGAGTTACAGTGCCAATCTTCTAGACAAGAGCAAACCCAAAAAGGGGAAGATCGTCAGTAATATGCTTGTTATATGTTATGTGACCATGATTCTCATGATTCCAAATTAAACAAAATGTCGGAATCATAAATAAATATAAACTTTCAACGAAAATTTAAGTTACAGATAAAATAATTTTCAACCAAATTAAATGTAATAGCGAGTCTCAAAATGAAAACTATAATAGACAAAAAATGCAAACATTTTAAATAACCATCACAGGTCACAGGTAAGCTGGTTAATTAAAGCCTGAAATGCCCCTGCGCTTAAAAATTATATTTAAACTCCCGCTTTATCAGCTCTAAATCCAACTCTGATATTTGTATGAATTCTTAGAATTGACACAATAATAAAAGTTAACTCTGTTCGAGAATAAATCACTTTTTGATACAATATCAACGCCGCAGGAACATCTATCGATTAAAGGCTTATTGCGCTTTTGGGGTAAAAATTTAATATTACCTTACTCCAGCATTATTACATGGTGACAGAGCTTAAATTGCTTGGAAAACACAACAGTTTTCATACTTTTGAGCGTCTCACCCTGCAGTAGAAAGAACAACTGTTATTCTAGCACATATACAGTGGACTACAGCTGCTGGGAGTGATTCCAATAAAGACGATCCCTTGCTGAGTGAGTGGTGAGAGGATAGGAGATGAGAATAGAAAAGTCATTCTCTCAATATATTAAGATCTTCACGGAGAAATCAAATCAAATCTTCAAGGAGAGGGAAAAAATATAAGAGTCAAGCTGCTCAAGCAGGCGACTTAAGTTGGTTGGCTCACCAATAGCCTGGTACGTACATGCATGTATATAGCTGAGGATTGTAGATGTAACAGACTGTACAACTTTCATGGCAATTGCAAAGTGTGAGTGTATGTGCAGAGGGGAACCACGGCGAAAAAAGATGGAATCAATGAAACTTCAGTGATAACACAGAGCATCTGGCGCCCTGCAAAGTTACAATCATATCAGCCGACATCCTGCCGTCTTTTCCTCATTCTATAACCGCCGTGTTTTCTCAAGAATCAAGGGAAATTTGAACTAACACCGGAGGATCTTAATGGTAATAATGTAATAATGCCATGGGAATGATGTCAATATTCCGTTTTAAAATATAAATGTTTAAATAATGAAATTATTATTTTTAGATGGAAATGTACGTGTGAATTCACAAATTAATAAATAAGATTAAGTAAATAAATACAAAATAAATGTATTTACACAAAATAAATACGAATTAAATACAAGAGCGAATACATAAAAACCTAAAATGAATAAGCTTGTTCAATAAAATAACCACATAAATCAACAACAAATACCCTATCAATAGAGTGAAAAAAACAAGCTGTAAAATACAGTTGACAGGACAAAGTGCGTCAAGTAATTTGTGTCGATTTAAATGCCACCGAGTGTTATGGTAGTCAGGAAGGAGAGAAGGAACGGAGGAAAGTATATAGAGGAAGGTCGAGGATTCAGGAAAAGTCGAGTGGGTTAGGTCGAACTTGACTCTCAAGTATTATATGGCGCAATAAAAATAACAATTTAATAGGATATATGGGCCCGTTTAGACCCGTTAACGGCTTTCGTGGTCTTCCCCAAGCACGCTTGAGGTGGTTCCTTTTCCTTCTCTCCAACAAGTCTCTCCGAGTCTTGTATTTATACTCGGATTTATATACATTGTATATGTAAGGGTTCACCATGTAAATACTTGCAATGGGCTATATACCTACATGTTATGCAATGGACAAGCCTCAATTTAGGCTTACATACCATTTCACCAGTTTACCTTCTCCATAGGACCTTGTACATAACTTGTCCCATAAAATCTACATCTCCATTCCGGCTCTCCATCTTTTCCTTTCCTCTCTTCACGTTCTTCACCCCTTTTTTCACATGAAAAAATAAACTTGTGTGGGCTTTACTTTGATTTCCACGTAATCTCTAAGCCTGTAAACAAACGATTCGCGGGCTATAAATAATCTATTTTGCTATTGACTTTTCACGCTTCAACACACTTCTTGCATCTTTTTGTGTTTGTTTTAGATTGCTTTTGTCGATTTTTAAAATGCTTTTGTAAATTCTGGTGTCGTTTTCATGTGTTGATATTGTTTTTGTACCATTTTATACTTGCAATGGATGATTTTCCACTGTTTTTGTATGATTTTGTACAGTTTTTGTACGATTTTATACTTTTTTGTAAGATTTTGCATGTTTTTGTACTGTATTTGTGAGATCTTATCCTATGCTTGTGATTTTTATATGAATAACTAGATTGTATATTGTTTTTGTATGATTTTATATTGTTTTTATACTGTTGGAGTACTTTTTCGTATAGTTTCTATATCACTAAAAAATTCCAATGCGTAATTTTTTGCGTAAGAATAATTTAGACAACATAAAAATATTCATCTAGTTTACATTGAAGTATATATGGATTAATGTAGAAGAACGACCTTATACAATACGTTTTACTAGCAAAATTGCTTGAAAAAAACAAGTAAGGTTCTACTGCATATTGGGTATTAATACTATTGAATGTCCACTGAGCGAGTGAGTTTATAATTTGAAAGCTTTTCCAAGAAGACGGCAGTTTTTTAAACGGAATTTTGGGGGAAAACTGATGCAGCTGAGGCATGCATGGTTGCACGAAACCATGTGTGTGATGTATTGGTGAAGTCAGCAGAAACTGAAAGAGAGAGAGAGAGAAGGCAGGAGGGAAACTAATTACATAATGGTCATGTTACATACTGTAGCGTGAGAAATGCTCAAACGGTATAATTTAAATGCAATCAAATTCTCATTAAAGGCTACCCTTACAACTTCCAATGCAACCAAATCGCTATCAATAAGCTTGAGTAACACACTTCGCATGCACAGGTCATTGTATTTCATGTTTTTGAACATGTTTGATGAAAATATTCGTAGTATTTTAGTTATATTAACATTGATTTTCAAATGATCGAAGGTAATTCAACCCCAATTTCTTCATTGAATTCAGCAGTGGAAGCGTCAATTTATTTCCAAATCAACCTCCTTAAATGACTCATACAGGACTAAAATGCAACTCCAAACTTTCCCATTATGGCGTTTTAAGTTAATAATAAACAACAAAAGCTTACCTTCAGTATGTTATGAAAGCAATAAGCAAAATCTACAAAGTAGAATTTTCAACAAAAAGTTTACCTTACCTTTATAGCATTAATGCTATTAGTACACAGCTGCTACAGTAAAATCATTTTTTAGAAAATTGTAGAGCACCTTGAGATGTGGGATGACGGCAGTTGGATGAGCATGATTTTGAACGTGGTCGTGTTGCATGGCAAACCGCAGCAGCCATGAAAAATCACAATTTTGACATGACAGGTCTTCTCTGCCCACAACGTTTCCTCCCTTTGATTCGACCAAACTTCTCCGTCGAGCTCATTTCCGCCTATCATTCTCATAGCATCATATTCCCTTTAGGCATGCTAGTCACACAAATGTTATATAATATGTAAAATTAGAGCATTCCATCTCGGTTGAACTTTTGGTAGGTTCAACTCATTCAGCTTCACTAAGTTTACCTTCATGCCAGCGGCGATCTTCATGGTCTTAGTCCTAAATGCTGAAACATTATTTCCGGTAAAGCCATTGCATGCTTTAAGTTCCAACAAGCTTGACATAAGCCTTACGTTATTATAGTATTTTAAGTATATATTGTATATGGCAGTTTTCAATAATTATATTCGGTTTTGCATTCAAATTTCGTACAGGGAAAATGCATCCATGAAGTAGCATGACCATGCTAATCCAATTGACTCGGGTAGAATAAGCAATAAGTGAAAGCTGGAAGAATATTTCCAACAAATAAATACAACTGTTAGATAAAACTTGAAACTATTGAATACAGAAATTCTGTAGTAAAAAACTTGAAAATCCATTTAAATATTTTAACCAAATTGTTTCTCGCTAAATACTGTATTACCACCAAGAATTTTCCATTTTTACAGGATTTTACAGGTTAAAAATTGTGAGTGTAACACATATGTACAGATCTAAATTTGTACACGAATTCAATAAGAGAAGGGAATATAAGTAAAGCTGAAGTACTGATGTTAAGCTGAAATGAACAGACCTGAGTTTTTTAAAGCTTATTTGGTATTATGTATTTTCGGAAGATTCTCGTATCTAAACAACTACGGTGAAAAAGAGAATCAATTGCAAAGAAATAACATAATGGAATTCAGTTCAATTTTATAGAATTGAATGGAGTTTTGCTCGGCGAATGCAACCTTGTTGTATAGTTGTAAGTTGCATTTTGAAATTGTCTGTGTACTTGGTTTGCTGTATTGTATCTGGTCATATGTAATACAATGTATTCACGTTACATGCAGGCATATATATGACCGCATGCAATATACAATCATATACAGCTGTCTTATAACATTGAATATACATATATACATCTTACAGCATGATATATAGATTCATATTATATACGCTACAATGCCTATACAAGTGTACACACATATTATAAAGACCCTGGTGAATTGCAGGATGGTTGTGTGTGGTGTGCATGAAGCGGAGAGACTTGTTTTTTTATAGACGAACTAAGGTTTTTCCCAATGGTTGAACGGAACTGAAGCAGAGATGAAAAAAGATGCTGTATCCAATCGAATTAGTTTTTCGGGGACACAAAAAGTGTATTACGGATAAAATATACGCAGAGGCAATAACTCAAACGTCTATCTGTCAGGAACATAATGCTTCTAATCTATCTCGCAACCATCTCGCCTTCTCTCGGATCTTTCCCATTTGATATCAAATAGAAAACTTTGCTTTGTGTATGTAACCACACTTTACTTTTCCCTGCACTTAAGTACATCACTGTGCTTAAGTATAGCCATGAACCATGTACACATATTTACCATACACTGTATACATAACTTCTTATTGTTATTATTGTAACACACTTAAGGCCTGAATATATAAAAGCCACACACACACAAAATCTTACGTAGGATTTCTTCCGCCAGAATTACATTTGTATACAAGAAATGCATTAATATCTAAATTAGTTTTGTCAAGCTCTACTCCAAAAAACGTTTTTACTTTCTTGTTAGAGCTGATAGACGGACTGGAATCTACAAATATTAAATAGTAACACAGCATATAATTCATCTTTTTAAACGGAAGTAGTTAAAACCATTTTTTACATCGATTTTGAAAATAGGTTTGTCTAAAATAAAATAAAAATGAACTCTTTAAAATAAAAATGATTTCTGACGACCAAAAATCAAAGAAAAATTTAATTTAGAAAAAAAGGTAACTTTAAACTGAAACCCAAGGATTATAATGAGAATCAAGAGAGGAGAGGGAGAAAAGGAACAGAAGGTCCATGATGCGTGTACAGGAAAGTTGTGAGGAGGAGAAGAGAAACCGAACAGAATTCGAAATTCAAATGGAGAAAGTGTATGGGAGATTGGAGAGAACGGAGGAAGATGAAGCGGAAATGATGTTGGAATGCTGATTAGAATGCATCCAGTGCTATTACCATCTCCCTCAAGGGTTGTGACTCTGTAATAAGCTCAGGGAATACAAACAACCTTGATTGCTCTGTAAATCCAGTTAAATCCTACGTAGAACTTAGGAGAGAGAAAAAATCAAAACGTAAAGGGTAGTAAGTGTATGTAGGAGGAGGAAAATCCGAAAAATCCACTGTGCGTAAAGAATTAATGCCGGGATATCCTGCCCTCTTTTTAAAATTACACAGATTGTACATGTACTGCCCATTATGCATTGTACTGTAATACGTTCATCCTATTATTCTCAAAAAATTACCCGAAATCAATGCATAATATATGCGCTTTAAAACGCTTGTAATTCAACTCACAAATGCACAACACATGAGTCGAATCCGTTTTCCGATTCTTCAATTTCTATTTTCCGATTGTTTAGATTTATTTTTTTGGGATTCTATTCCCGATCCTTGTTGTTATAGGTAGCATCATCAACGCTGGGGATGATTGAAAAATAATTGAAATACGTTCATAGCCACATCCAAAAATACAGCTTTTAAAAGCTAGAAGTTAAACTCAAGTGGGAAATACATCTGTAATTGAGCATTGAAAATTTCACTATATCAACCCTTGTAGAGTAAATATGTATATGCATTACACATATGGAATTATAAGGTGATTAAAGGCCGCTGTGTACTAAAACAGTGCTATAAGATTACTCATCAAGTAATATATTTTAGAAGTGAAAAAAGTCCAAGTGAGGGAACGGAAAAAAGTAGGGAAAAAATGATTATACAGTAGAAACATCAGAGGACTAAAGCTGCCAGGAGGATTTAGAACCGGGCTAAGATGGTTTAAACTTCGGACAGTTGTTGATTTACGACCGTATTCCAATATTACACCTGACACCTCCCTCCTTTTATTTCATATGTATACTTAGTTATTTTGTTGTGAAGCCACAATCTTCAGTTCCATAACGACGAACGAGGGTGAACGTACACATGAATTTTTTTGGTATAATAAGAAAACCTTTACTTACCGACAAATCTATGTTTTTTCTCTTCGTTTTGGTTTGCCACACATACCTAATTCCGGCGTCAAACCTTGCATTTTCTGTGGAATTCAATTGACCTTACGTGTTCCGAGTTCTGAGTCAAGTGCTGTGTACACTGTCAGGAATTTTTAGGTTGCTATAAATTTTCTTATTTCGACATTTTCAGATTAAGATTTGAACACCCTGAAAATCTTGAAGCAAAGAGCGATATTTAACAAAAATTAAGTGGAAAAATATTTTCTGAGTAGAAATTAAATAGGATGATTAGTACAAAAATATACGTAACATACTATAAGCATCATAAATATAGACAAAACAACAAAAAAATCACGCCTCCAAGCTTGAAACTTCCGTTGACATTGCGGAAGAGCTACTTAAAATGTCATTTCAAGTACTTAAAATATATAAAAGCACAGAATTTTTCAGAAATATGGTGAGCTTCATATTAGCAGCTTTGTGTTTCTAAAAGACATCCTCAACCGGCTGTTTAACGTATCCATCGCCCAGATGAGAAAACCTAGATATGTATAAAAAAATATTTCCTCTGCATGTATGAGGAATGTAAATGCATTTTCGGTCCGGTTTTGATCATCCCACCCACCCACTGTTTTAGCTTGTGGGCTTCATCTCTTCTCAGCAGATTACATCTTCTTGTCTTGTTGTCTGACATCAAAGTTTAAGTCAATGCCTGTGGTTTCCAAGGAAAACTGCCTCCTTCAACGGACAGATGTCGAGGAAAGGCTATGAGCGGTTTTGATAAATACCATGTGCCTGCCTTCAACCGCATTTCTATGTGCATGGCAGATACAGGGTATGGATACTCCAGTGACAGGAGAAGATGCTTGACGAGGGTCAACACTCGTGACAACAGATATGTCGAGGGAGGAAATCAAGCATTGTTAAATACTTGGGCGAGCTTAAAATCCTGTTCGTATGAGCTGACGGAAGATTTTACATATGGACATTCGGTTAGCTCACTCGCCGATACCTATATTTTATGTGTGCTATAGCTTGGACTTGGATTTTTTAAATTTTCATTGTTTTGTGTTATTTGGTTTTAGCTTATTTGAAGTCCGTTTTATGAATTTAGTTGGTTCGTCCAACATCCAACAAGCTTATCCCACGAGTACTTGCTTTAGCCAATGTAAACACATATAGCATTGCCTGTGGTCTCTATATGAAAGATTAGTGAGTTAAATGCATGAAGACTTTAAGAGTAACAGCCTGAGTATATGAACGGGATGATATTGCTAATAAATCATTTTTGTACAGCAGAAGAGAAAGAATGTTCAATTTAAATAGAAAATTCCATGTTGGTTAAATTTAAATTAAATATCTCCTACAAGTAAGACAGTAAAGGATGAGAGAAAGGAGCTTTGGAAAGAGACAAAGTTGCAGAGGCAAAGATTAACGAAGCTCAAGATTAGCTTTATAACTATATACATGCACTTGTAGCTTTGTTCATACATTACGGGAGTTGATATAGGCAGTGTCTCTAGACTTAACAATCTCTATGCATTTAACATACATACCTATGCAATATATCTCTACATGGAGAGTGCCTTTAGAATTACAATATGCAAACATATGCAGTGTCACTAAACATATAAGTATATGTCATTCTAGTGTCTACGGATAAACACTGTAGTGTCTTAATATTTACATATGGCTGACGTTGATACATACAATATTTTAGTTCTCCTTTCTAGTAGCAGGGATTCGTTTGAGAAAATAGGAAATAAGCTAAAAGTATACAAAGATTTATATGAAGAACGTCCCCTTTGAAAAGTCTGTCTAGTCCCAGGGCAAATAAATAACCCGGCCCAAGAGAAGTGTGCTGTGAAGGATTCGTGTCAAACTGAAGCCTATTCGTATTTCTTTTTCCAAAGACTTCTCTCTCGCACTGTCTCTCTCCAGTATATATCTATATGTTGTGTATCCACAGTATGCCTGGTTCCCTTCATCTAGATTATACGAACCTTGCTTCTACTATACTACACATACTACAGGGCTACTTCAATTCCATCCATCCATTTTTCCTTTTCCCCAGCCTGTCCCGAAAAGTGATTACGAACTTAATGGAACCATGTAATCGATCTTACACCACACACACTCACATTTGGTGCACTATATTGTCTATATTTTACTATGTATTTGACCTGTGCATATCATAACATGTGTATAAGCTAGCATATGTTTTCATGACGGTAAGAAAATACATATGTATATTTGTATGTATAAGAAAACATGTATTTTTGTGGCTATAAGAATGCAAGTGCTTTTATGCCTATAAAGATTTAAAGATGCATATATTTTTATGGCTATCAGAATCCACATGCGTTTTTCCGTCCATAAGAATTTTTCCTATAAGAAACTATACCATATATTTTTACCCATAGTAAACCCTAAGTATGTTGGAAATGTCCAAAGAGAATTCTTCCATTCCGTAGATTCCTGGTAGTACAAGTAAAATAGAAGATGGATACAGGTACAAAGTAAACATCCACCTGGCATATTCCCTGGATTCATCTCCCGCTTAAATAGTCTCAAACTTCATCAAACTTTCTGGAGTCTACAAGTTTCTGATGTGGTACAGTAAATTACGTTTGAACGTTACGAACTCCAGTCACATGCATACAATTTTGTAGATGGTAAATTTCTTTTACGATTTTACCCCCCGCTCCCCAAGTTACTGCTAAAATACTAATTGCATACATGATATAACATGGATATTTAAATATGAAATTTGGATTTTTACTTGATATTTAAATATTTAAAAATAACTAATGCAATTTAACCTGAAATTGTAATAATGCCGTATTTTAATACTAGATGATTACATAACTTGTCGAATTCAAAATTCCCAATATTGACACCCAAAACGCAGCAAAAATTAAGCAACATCAATACAAATTTGACAACAATGAATTATCCCCATTAAAGACAAAACCATCGAAAAAAAGAAAATTAACTCACAAGTTACTTTACAAAAGCTTCCATTGTTCAGTATGTAACCCTATTGGTATTATAGGAAATACCTTGCACATTACGTACTAACAATGCCATTGAATTCCAACCTCCAGAAACTTTTTCCTCCCATCGAAAAGCTTATAACCCAAGCTCCGTCGAAAACAACTTCTCCCTCGCACAGTCCCATCATGCTTTGCTGACTGTACTAATTTCGGAGCGAAAAAACCAATCAAAGTGTACTTGAAGAGCCTTTCATTTGTCTTCTGCTTCTGTCCTTTCCCAATGGACCTAACTTAGTTCCTGATCCTTGAAAGTTATGCCGTATTCTCTCCCTATGATCTCACAACTACTCCGTATGCATAAGCATAGGAGAGAAACACAAGTGTCTGTGTGATTAATTCTGTGGACCGGTAATAAACTCCAATATCCTTTCAATCTACTCCGGAAATAGAATCCCAGGGATTTTTTGAAACGAAATTAGTAAAAGTATATTTTTTCTCTACTTTGACATGCAAAAAGAGATTGGAGTGGGAAAAAATTTCTGGTGATAAATCGAATAAAACTTTTGAAAAATGATCTGGTCTGAAGTGAATGTTTCATCTATTAGAAAAAGAGGTTTTTCAAAGTCAAATGACTAAAAATGGGCGTCAGTTCCAACCAAACCTTCCGTCACATATGGAGGAAAGTGGATGGAGGAGAAGAGGGAAAGAGAGAAGTTTGAGGATGAACGGAGCGAGAGGGAAAAAGTATAAAAAATGTGCGAAAAGCAAAACTATGTAAGAATCTATCCCTGTCAAGAAAACCCTTCACGGATGTTTTCCCTACAATTTTTTGTTGTTACTTCTATACCACTTTCAGGCTTTCTGGACCTGAGTTCTCGTACTTTTAGAATAGTTACACATACATAAACTTATTTCTTACTCCACCAAAAATATCTGGAGACTAACTTGTAGCAATAGTAATAAATTTGTTTATAATGCTTGTCCTAGCGACATTAAAGGCTCCTAGGTTAAATAATTTAGGGTTAAAATTGAAAACCCCGTTTGCTGAATTTTGTTTAATTTAATAATTAAGACTATATATTTCTGTTGTTACAAGTTAAGTAGTAGTAATGTACACAAATATGAACTATGGGAAACTTCCAGCATACCGCTGATGATTTACAACAACAAATCGACATGCTCTGAAGAATTCCATTTTTATTTTAAGACCGTAAAATCAGAAAATACAGTATATTTACTAATTGAAATGACTGAATGAATTTGTGACTTAAATTTTTCAATATTTTAACTACAAAACCCGCTATTAAAAATTTAGGCAAGCATTTTTATTGAAAAAAGCACTGTATGATAATGTAAGTACTAATAGAAGCATGTTGGAGTGGCCCCTGACTTGTTTTCATTCCCATTGGTTGTAGACGGGAGTGTAAATAAAAATAGGAGGATGATGCGTTACATGAAAAGGGCAGAGAGAAAGCGTCTGTGTGAATGTAGAAAATACAGATGGATTTTCATCGGAGTTGAAGTGAGCCCAAGCGATTTTTTGGGTATGTATAATACTTATATACACCATAGTGTAAGGCTGGTTAGATACATGGCATACAGTAGAAATCTTAAACACTAAAAAGAAATATATATGGGTACGTGGGAAGTATTCAAGAACATGTATGTATTAAAGGCTGAGAAAAACGGAGCGAAAATGGATGCAAGAGTCAATGATTGAAAGGAAGGCGTGTTTCTCTCTTTCTTCTTCGGCGAACGTCTGTCCAAAATGATTTATTGTTTCGATTCCGGCCATTTTCTCTTCCATCAGTTTACCCTCCAGCATCAAACCCATGCCAGGCTCTTATGTACATCAGTTCTTCTTTTCAATCTTTACTCTACTCCAGAGGACCTGAATATACTTGCAGACTTGTGTTTTCATGTGTGTGTGTGTGTGTGGGGGAACTGTAGTCAATATATATGATTTCGTTTGGAATATTCCATGTATGTACATATGATTTCTTTAGGAATATTCCATGTACATATGATTTCTTTTGGAATACTCCATGTACATATGATTTCTTTTGGAATATTCTCTGCACGCATGATTTCTTTGGGAATAATCTATGTACATATGATTTCTTCTTTAGAATTATGTAGGGACGACTTTTTCCATGTATTCCTAATGCACCCAAGCCTTAACGCTTGCTTCAAGTCCTGTGGTTCCATGTGTATGTTAAAATTCTAAGTATACTTATATTTAACGTGAATTTAATACATAAACGTGTATGGTCAGTGTAGCTTTTTTAGAAAGAACGTAATAAGATTGCGTGGCACGATAGCTTCCAGCAGTTCATAGTTCTTTCTAATAAATAGGTTTTTTGGAAAAAAATAATTATTTTTTCAGTCTACAACCTTCGTAAGGCACTGCTTCATATATAAGTATCTATACATAGATGATAATAAGTTTGACGTAAGTATAATAATGTGTACTAATACAATGCTGCTTTTATATTAAAGCTGTATAACTTGACATGAAATGCAATTCTATAATTTAATACAAAATGCACCTTGAAAGCCGAACTCAGGAACAGAGGCTCATGACTTGAAATCTCCAGCTTGGAGACCACGATTCCCTACATCACTGTCGACTATCAACTTGACTGTAATGCAGTGTTAATTAGCGCTATGACACTGACTGACATTTATGGATGAGACTTTCCGCCTGCAAATCTAACTAACATTATGGAATATGATAATGAATAATAAGTATGGCGTAAGTGGGATAATGACTGCATTAATAAATCTACCCATGAATATGTAACCTTCCTGAAGAGATTCGACGGGCATTAATAAACCTTCGCTTCCCTGTCACTTGTCTTGTATGTGAAGATTATACTGCCGAGTTGGTTATGCATGTGCAAGGAAGATAGAAGATCTTAGAGTATCTATGCAATTTCAAGTAATATTCGAAAAATCATATCCTTCATATTTTCAAGTTGAACTTCAGATTCGTCAATTCTGTCAAACGCTACATATTCTATATGCAAATAGGTTTAAACTCTAACTCTGCCCATTATTTTGGCATTAGTAATTTCATGGTAAACATACCTACAATGGTAAAATGCTCAACATGATGGCATTATTAATAAATATACTCAACATGTTAACAACATAAATATTTGCTAGTCCTAGCATTATTAATAAATTCACTAAACATTAGTGAAGACTGTAGGATGTAAACATAATTAATAATGCTAAACATTTAACGTGCTTGAAATTCATGCCCACCACGTATTCACATTATTGTAAAACCACTACTTAAAACAAGATAATTACAGGGCCTGACCTAAAAGGAACATTAAAAATCGTGCATTTTATCAAAGTTTGCATCCTCTAGAGAGATAAATAAGTTTCCACTTGGAGAAACAAATACCCCACGGCTTATCGCAAGTGCAATTAACAACAACATAACAACAACCGGAGCAAGTCTCACATGTAAAAATCAACGTACTATTTACATGGGTGTGAGTCCCCACATCTATCTTAGTTAATCAGCATGTCAGCATTGCCACTGCATTATCAAGTGACAGCTCTTAACATTTTACATGAACTGACATATCCCAATAATAATAGTATACATATACACAACACACGTGAATCTAAAACAAAACCCGTCATGTGTGCAGGGAGAATTAAAGTTTGTTGTCTCGACTTGCTTGCATTCCATCAAAGATCCCAATCGAGCATGTTTCAATTCATGTTAATCAAATCAGCTACACATGTTTTAATTGCTGCAGCGAGGATTTTAGACAGCATAAGGATTTCAAAGCTCACCTGTGATATCAAATAAACACACTACCCTACAACCTATCTTCTCGCTTACCTATAAAATCAAGGAGGATGGTTTTGAAAAATATGTAAATTATTGGTAAGCTTCCATTATTTATTAAATTGAATTTAATATCCTAAAGCAAATTACTTGTAAGTAGCTTCTACCACACAAGAATTTTGAGTTCCGTGATCTAAACCAAGATATACGTATAGTTAGATTTTTAATTCCGCGATTTAAACGGCGATAGTTCAAAACATTTTTTAATTTCGCGATTTAAACAGCGATAGTGGAAACGCACAAGCCATTTATCACGTACTGACAGGGAATGCAAACACCTTGTCAGTGGCACCATGGAGCTTGGCACAGGACCAAAGTAAATTCATCTTTTAAAACTTGCTTCTCCGGGCCGTTAATACTTTTGAGATTTTCTGTCTTGATGTCGACAACTGATTTTAAATAGATACTGGATTGTCTAAACGGACAATAGCATTTTACATGCTGAGGCTCAAGTTGGCACTATTTTAATGATTGTCAAGATTTATACTACACATTATGTGATTATTTTGCGCAAACTGTTAGGTAATAATTCCTGTCATTTTAATGTAAATTACGTTTCAGTCTTACAATTTTAATGCCATTTCAACTGGGCTATGTATGATTTAGTTATTAAACCAAATTTGATAATTTCTTTTATGATTTGTGCCATTTCTAATAAGACAGTTTAAATTTTTGGCTATCTTGTGCCACTTCTGAGGAAAAATTCTACATAAAAAGAAAATTTTATAGACGAATATGGCTGTTTTGGAGTTAATTAAACTGTTTCAGCATCGATAATTGAATACCTAATGCAAAATATTATATCTGGTGAAGTGATTCTAGCAATTCCAGCGTCAATTCTACAATTTAAAGCACAAGTTGTTCACTTCCTCAGGTAAATTTTACATGATTTTCCAAGTGATTTGTGGGCTTTCTGAGGTAAATCCAACTATTTCACACCCTGACAGGGATTCTAGAAACAGAGAGGATATAGTTTTTTAAAGCCCGTGAATGAAGTTGGTGTAGATTGAACGCCAACTCGTGATGGGCTGTGTGGAATGAAAGTTGTACGGTGAGCCACCAGACGTCTGCAGTTGACGATAGGACCAGAGCCCAAGTTTTCTTTTCAGTTTTTGATTGACAGTTGGAAATGAGATACGATTTATTCTCATTATCATATCATGAGTGTCGTGTCAGAGATCTGCCAATGGAACTCCGTCCTTTGCCAAGCAGCCATACTTTTCCACGTTCAACTCCACCCGATCCTTCCTAACTACGATTAATCACTGTCGACCAAAGCAACTCCCACCCGAGAGAGCGAGTGAGTGAGAGAGAGAGAGAGAGCGAAGCAAAAGCAAACCTTACCCTAACACTTTTGTGGTATACATGGAAGGTATACATACAATACCATAGGTACAAAAGTATACACACACCAAAACTGAGCCCCCAAAAGGCTCATACCTTTTTAACCATATGATTTCCTGCATACCTTAACCAACTTGCTCTTCTCTAGCCAAACCACCTACCTACACCATATACAAGTACTACTTCCTTTTTTATCTGCTCACACGCCACAGCGTTCCTTATGGGACTCTCCACCTTTGCTCTACCTTCCCGCTTATTGCACATATACATACACACTTTTTGCTGTGCTAAGCTGGTTTCATTATATGAAACATGTGGACATGGGACACATATTTTTAACGCGAAACGGCAATACTCGAATCGTAATTAGCATATGTACAAACGCTAATTTGTTATACTTATAATACTATGTAGTGTCTGCATTGAATGTTAATTTAGTATAAAGAATACCTTTCCACAAATTAATTTCGTATAACTTATACATGCACAACGTTAATTTGGTACACACAATACATGCACAGTATTAACTTCATATGAAGATTGCAATCATTATATTAATTTCGTATAAAAGTTGCCTGCATAATATAGTTTTCTTTTATAAAGAATGAATGCACAATGATAAATAAGGCATATACAAAGTTAATTTGTCATATACAGAAAATGTTTACATCGGTTTCATATGTGAAGAGAGTTAGTTATCTCTGTAGTAACGCAGCCTCAAAGGTACTTCCGTGCGTACACCCAGCCATTCACACAGACCAATAAAAATAATTTGGCTTATTCAAAGTATCATCACTCCATAAAATTCATTCATTCCGACCATTAACATGACTTTATTGCTACTTTTACTACTTGATTATCCTAATTATCCTTGTTAACATGCTACTAAAGTGTGTGTTTATAGGATGGGCACTGATATACTACACCAATAGTCAAATGCATAGATGTACATATGCAATAATACTTATGTCTAGATACTTATTGCACCTCCTGCAATACTGCAACTCCATCCTGCTATCCTGCAGTTATCTCGCCTATTTATCTAAATGCATGGTGTGCGTGTGTATGTGATTTATATGTTTAAGTGATTTTCCCTAACATGTGCATCAAGCTACCACAGCACATTCTAGTACTTTGTAATAATACTACTGGTGGATCAAATTGATTCTAATTTTATGTGATTTCATAGTCGTGCTTGTAGATTGAATTATGCTTATACATACGTTGTTTCTATATGTAATTATTTTAGAGTTCTTCCTTTGCTTTTAGTACACATGTGCTATATTTAATTATATCCGTTGCTATAGTTATCATCAAAATGTAGAGAATTTACTCAATTTTGTCGCAGGAGACACAAAAGCTGACTCGATATTTAATTTTTGAACACGAAAATTCGCATTTAATGAAGATGATTATATACTTAACAAAAAGTTATATTCAGTATTTAATACTAAAAAAAATGCAAATACAAGTATGAAAATCCTTTAGATGAGTGAAATGATGCAAAATAAATAATAATTAATAAAATGTACGACAAAATTATTACGTTGAATCAATCATTGACGCTTTATCATGATAATTAAGTGGTAGATCATATTTTTGTATAATAATAATAGTATATATGTGTATCTCTATTTACCTATATTTATATATGTAGAGGTAATCGTAACGATAATATATAGTCATAATACAATGTACAATTTAAATGTCATATACTCACACATATCATTCCATATAATTTTTTAGCATCGCATAATACATCATTTAATTAATTACATATTATAAGTGTTCTCAAGACGTATGTATAAGGTATTTGTAGTATGTACGTTTGGGTCTAAAATATTAACTAGTTATAGGTATTTCCTAGTAGTAGAGTGCATATACATATAATTAATTAATTTGTTTTTAGGTCAGAAGCTAAAAATAATTTAACATTACAGATCTTTAAGCTATTTATGAGAACGTATGTAGTTTTGTATACACGTTTGTATTTTTATCTTCCGTGTTTTTTATTTAATTCTTGTATACATAGAAGTTATTTTCTTTTAAAAGAAAATTTTTTCCTAGCGTCATAACGTAGAAAGATTCATGTGAATTTAATTTTCAAGTCTTACTATATACTGTATATTTAAGAAATGTTGTTGCAGGAACTATTCTGCCAATAAAGAGTTTCTAAATTTATCTATACACTATAATTTTCCTCCCCTCTTTATTAGACATCCTGGGACAAATTTAATCCTGACACATTTAACATTACAGCTAAAATAGACACTTTTAACAGTTTAAGAATTTTATTACACTTTTACGCATTTAATTTTCCTTATTCGGCGACAGTTTAGAATGATTTCTTTTAATTTATTTTATTTTATATATTTCTGTTAAATTAATAATCCTCAAGGAAGAAAGAAATTCAATTTAAAAATTCGGCTCTAGAAAAAAGTCAATTAAAAATTTGATCGGTTAGTATTATTGGGAAATAAATTTAATATTAAATCTTATTTTATAATAAAATTGTTTCCTCCCAAAAAAATTCTCGTATATATAAATAATAAATAAAATAATACTCAATTAATTCGTATACTTGAAAAATCACTTATTGTTGTTGGACACACAGATCTTTGTATAAATCAAGGTTCAAAACTTTTGTTTTCATTTGGAGTAGTACTAGTAACAAAAAATTAAAAATTACTAATTTATTTGTACGTATTTAATTTTTACGTATGTATGTGCAGGTATACTTGGTTGTTTCTCCTCATTATTATTTTTCATTTCGTATACTTTTCCGTTCACTTTTCCTACTTAGCTACATGTTGGTTTTCTTTTGTATACCGGTATTTTAGTAACAGTAGAGCTAAACAATTTACTTTGATCGTATATTTGTTTTGTAAAAATGACTTCTATGTAAAGCATTATCATTCACCGGAACAACAAGCTTTCTGGCTATATAATTGAATTTAATTATAATTATTTATAAAATTAATTAATTATCGAATCAATTTCAAGGGAAAAAGAGCTGGACTATTTCTTAGGAAAATTATATAAATCGTGTGGCGATAATAATATAGACTTTGTCATGTTGTAAACATCGTATACAGCGTAAATAATTTTTGTGTGCTTAAGAATTAACATAATTAGATACTTGAAACAATAATAAGTTATAAATTAATTTTGACTCGATAGATCCCTCTCTACTAATATACAGAGATACTTTTCAGGTTTTGACAAGATAATACTGAAATAAAATCAATGATGGTTAATCCTATGTAATTTTTATATGTAAAAATATGTCAAACTTAAAGGGTTTGTGGAGTATGAAACCCTAAAAACTATTTAAAGAAAAGGCAACTGCTAATTAAGATTAAATATATGTGTACGGAGTATGGAGAAAACGTATAATAATAGTTGACAAAGTGTTAACGGTGAGAACATGAGATGACAAGGTTGAGATGGATGACAGTGAAAATATAATAAATAAAGATCATGTTAAGATATAAATTATAAAATCGACTCCATGGGAAAATAAGATAACATGATGATGGTAGGTAGTGTTACGAATCATAAACATGATCATATGGTAGATAACATAAGCAGAATGTTAAAAGAAGTACGGGAAAATATAATAAAAGTTACGAAAGATATACAGAGAAAACAAATTTTATGAAATAATAATAATAAATAAAATTCGTATACTCATCCCATAAGTTGATGGATCAGATGGTGAAGTCTGGGAACTTGAGAGAAAGTTCCACAACAATAACAACTGTTTTCACTGTCATCATCATCAGCGTCCTCATATGATCACCGGCGGTAGGATTCTATATGATGTGAAGCTGGTGCTCTTCTACGCACAAAGCACGCATGTGTTTCCGAGAAGAACCGAAGATGAATCGGACAACTTGGAATTGTCTTGAAGGATCTTGAATACATGTGAATATAGTAAACATATAACCTTTGTAACGTAAACACTCCGAAGGATTACGAGCTTTTTATAGGATGTTCGGTAGTGGGGCCAATTTTTATATACAATTTTCAGTAGTAGTGGCCAAGTGTAGGTATATCTGATGTTTGGTATTAGAAGAAGTTTTTATATTCGTATCGAGCCTTTATAAGTATTGCTTTTCGGACCAAAAATAAGAGAAAGATGTAGGAAAAGACGAAGCAGCACATTTCACCACACAGAACCGCTGTTTTGCCGTTAACACTTATCTTCATATAATGTCTTACAAAAACTGGGAAACAATTTATCGACGATTCACAGATCCTTTGCACTCTATTAAAATGTGGTATACGTTTGTATAATTTATGTTCCTCCTTGGTAATATTCGGACGTCAAAATTCCACGAGTCAGACGTTAAAACTTCACGAATCAAAAGTACAAAATTCACAAGTCAAGCGTCTGAATCCATTAGTCAAACGTCGTCCAAATTGGAAAATAATCACAACAGACGAACAAAATTGTAAAAACGACGAACTTAAATATCAGGTTAAAAGCAATAAATTAGCTTTTTAAATTCGTATTTATATAGTGAAAACACATATTTTTGAAAACATTTGTTATTTCTTGTTGCACAAACCCCTCAGTAGAGCTTCATTTTATAAGTATATGCGTATTTATATTCATATAAATGTCGTACCTAATATTGCATACAGGGTATGTTGACTGTACAAGGGACAAATTATGGTATTTCGGTTAATTATTATATCATGTCGGGCATAAACAACTTTGTAGAATGTTGGGAATATTAGAGTTGTATATAATTTTAATTGTACATTAACATACAGTGACGACAGAGAGAGATAAAGTTAGGGGAAAATTTCCCTGTATATAATTACATACGTTGTATGCAATTATGTGTATATGTTATATATATGTAGATTACATACAAATAATTAATATCTAATGAACTCAAATGTACATGAGTTGATACACCGGGTAGGTTTTAATTTTAGCTACAGATCTAATTATAATATTAGTATTCCACACATTTTTTTTCTCTCTCTGAATTGTAAGTATATTATTTTTATATGTAATTTTAATCTTGTATCTACAGTTGACGATGTGTGCCTCTATATGTATGTGTTCTGCTGTATTTTTTTAGATTTTCCTTTTGGTTTTGGTAACTTTGTCACAGTGTTATATAGGAAAGGTTTTCGCTTTGACGTATACAGCTGCTTATATCCGATAATTTAATTATAGGGACTCCATACGCTTTTTAAGAAACCTAAAAATTCCTACACTGACGTTTATGTAAGCATAATGGTCTAATAGTAATAGATTTTTAACTATGCATAATTTTCTTTACTTCATTTATACACTTACTACCACGCACTCACTAATAACACGGCACGCTGACATTTAATATAATTTACGTCGTAATTAAACGTAATCTATAAGTATAACTAATTTACGTATACTTAAAAGGATACAATGTATGTAGTATAATTTTAATGTGTACTTAAGTTTCACCGGATTTTTCCCCGCCACTTTCATTCGATTTTCTCCTCCACTTTCCTCTTTACAATTCATGCTTTCATGGTTCGCTTGGCTGTAGCTGTTTCACGGCTGGTTATGACATCAGGGATGACTTCACGTGACGTTATAGACTACTGAAGGTGGCATCAGAGAAGATGTCATTACATCATCTAGTATCAGGAGTTGGTTGGCATCATCTTGATCGTTGAATTAGATGGACATCATTAAATATCATAAATATTGACAACTTCGTTAAGGTTTACAACACCTCGATTGTTTAGGTTGACAACACCTCAATCGTCAAAGTTGACAGTGTCTCGAGTGGAGTGGACGCCATAATATAACCACGGTCGCTTAGTAAATACTGCCGCTTAATAATTAAGGTTGACATAACCATGGTGTTCGTAATGGTTGGCTCAATTGCTATCTTAACCCTTACAGTTGACATCGTATGCATCCATGGCTTGAAATTTTTGTTCATTTTCTTGGGATTACCAGGAGGCTCCTTCCAAAGAGATCCTTTTGCTTGACGAAGTTGTTGCATATCATAACATATATAGTATGTATAACTTGTGTGTAGATGTCAAAGATGAGAGTAACTGTGGAAGATGGAATTGGAAAGATAAGGTGAAGGTTCCTCTCTGATGTTGAGTGGTTGGTGATGATGATGGTGGCTCTCCATTCGCAATGATGCAATTTAGGGTGGCGAGTTTGAATTGTTAGGATCGTGCTCTAAAAAAGGAAGAAAGCAAACAAAAAGAAAATTTGTTAATTAGTTTGTATCATCCAGGAGACATTGATCAAGAGAGAGTGGGGTATTGGTTTCTGAGTTGAGACCATTGTCACTGCCAGATGAATTTGACTCGTTGACTTTCGTCTTGTTCTCCTTTTTCCATTTCATCCGACGGTTCTGGAACCAGATCTTGATTTGACGCTCCGTCAGACACAGTGCATGGGCAATCTCAATCCGTCTTCTTCGAGTGAGGTAACGATTGAAATGGAACTCTTTCTCCAGCTCCAGCGTCTGGTAACGGGTGTACGTCTGTCGACCACGTTTCCTCTCTGTCAAAGGACCACAAATAAGTTAAAAATAAAGTAATTTCGTACGTTTATTCCTTATATGGTTTTCCCTTTCATATCCCTATTCAATCCTCAAACATATAGTCTCTCCCAAATTTAATTTAAATTCGTCCAAACTCAAAACCTAGCTTTAATTTTAATATTTCAGCCTCTAATCAGTTCCTGTCAGCAGATTCATTTACAAGTACGTTTCAGGTTCTACAAGAACAGCAACTTTACAAAAAAAGTGTTATGACCGTAGTAAGGTACCCGGAATTCGGATATAATTCCGATAAACGTTTGTTTCTGTCGGAGAAATCTTTAAGTTCAAAATTGAAACGAACAACAATCATTACAAATTGCTGAACCTCAGTCGTCCATAAGCAAAACTGGAGGAGTGTTTAGCGGAGTACTTTGTGGAATTTAAATCAAGATTAATGCTTACAGGAAGAGTTAGTATATGAGCTAAATGGTTGGAACGTGTTGTTTACGGAGATTTACTAACTAAAACACATCATTATATGTAGCAGATACATTGTGTTATGACTCCGTGTACACAGGATGTGCTAAACATTAGCATTAAGATGAACAAGCTCGTCAGCAGATCTCATTGCTATAGGGTTTAAATTTAAGATACGGTACGATTTACAATAGAATGCACGAAAGGCGTACAAACATGTAATATTTTACTAGTATTTATAGTACATAGGTATTTAAGTATAGACTCAGTATGGATAATGAATTCTCCAAGTGTAACAACTAACAACATGGCAAAAGAAGCAAGAAAAAGAACCTTTGACAATGATGTATGGTGGAAAATCAATCGAAAATCAAGCTGAGCGGCAAACGGGCGGTCCTACCTGCTCCGTTTACATACATACACGCACATACACACACCAGCAAAAGAGGACCTGATCGAAAGCTCATTTCTTTGAACACCAAACGGGTCCGTCCACTTGTCAGCAAGGGGTCATTCTTCAAAAAACGACTACTCTGTACTACGGAAGTTTACTCCCAATTCATGCACCAAGTCCATAGGGAATCCTTTTACCGTTGCAATTATTTCTTGCATATCACTAGAAAAAATGGTCTTGAATGCGTTATTCTCATTTGCTATAGATGCATTTAAAAAGTATAATCCAATTACTTTCATTACTATTGACACCAGTATTTACTGAATGCGTTAGAGTTTTGAAAGCCTTTGCAAGTTAGCAATGAGCATTCTTAAGACATTTGTACTGCTGTACATGTGCTAATTCTACAAATGTAGCTCTGCTGTACAGCTATCCGTTATGTACTAATTTATTAATTTTTATAAGTATAATTCCCTACATCTCAATTGCACAGTAATAGATATTATTAAAAACACTATATTCAATCTGAAAAAAAAATCAAAATGGTTGTTCGTCCTTACTAACCAATAAACTATAGAAATAAATTATATACGAGCCGAAATTAGTTTGAAAATTACTAAGTAACCAAAAGCATGTGAGAAGCAATACTGTGCAGCTAACGAAGTGTAATAACGAGTTTCACTAGAGCTAGCTGATCCTACGGGAACATTCCCAACCCACCTATGAGATGACTGACAAGTTGACTGAAAAGCCATTAATAATTTCTCATAGGACAGGGATCCGTGTCTCTCAAAAACCGTGCCTATCCTGTAGCTATTGAAATGAAAGTAACACTATACAACATGCAGGCAAATAAGAAGTACTTTTAATTTGCCTTGGACTCTTTGTCGGGCCCCTTAGGCTGGAACCTTTCATTTAGCTTCACTCGTTCAGCCATCCATGTCTGTCAGGGCACTTTGGAAGTCTCTTCTCGAGAATCTCATTGTGTCTGCCAAGCTCCAATCCCCTACCTTGTTATTTTTTGGCGTTGAAAATCCCGTCGCCCTGTGAATGACGGGCCTATACTATACGCACCTTTATATATGTGAGTTACCCACTATTATGTACCACTTTACTGTACAACTAGGTAAGCTATTCTAGCTGTGTACATGAAATTCCTGCGAGCATATAAGACAGATAACAACATTCTAATGTATATGACAGGAAGAGAATAAGAAGAACATGACAGGCACAGTTGAATTTAAATAGCTGTGCATAAGTATCTACAATTAGGAATTGATGGACTATAAGGAATATAAGGTTTGGACAGGAACTTGAGAACAGACGGGTGAGGAATCATTGTTGGGATGGCGTCAAGAAGAAATTTAAAAAAAGTCTTTCATGATTCGACACATCACTTCAAAGAGATGACAGGTGTTATTTACGATTTTACACAGCCACACGTTCAAGTTTGACTAATGCTGAAATAATAACTTAAATGGAGGGAATATGGAGCTTCGACCCTATAAGATAAGATCCTAGCCTACGATAAAGCCATATTAACTTTATGAATTACACACCCTGGGTCATTACTGATCATCCAGATTAGCCATGCTTACATTCCTACTCCACGCACACAGACCTAGTGACAAATATTGTACAACCGTGTGTATTTATATAACTGTAATATGACTTCGTATTAACATTACAAATGGTATCAGAAATATTTTCGGATCTGTATAGTGAGTATTTTTTCCCTTGGAATTCTCTACATATTAAAGAATTATGAATACTACTACAGACAGACCTTAATAATACCTGCAAGAGCACAAGTTATGACTTCGTGCATAGCTGTATCCAGATACACATGCATACATATGGATACACATAAATTGGATCATGCCAAAATACTTAAACATGGAACATTATGTATGACTTTTTTGCATGACTGACACCTGAACAAAGAGACTTAATTTAGATGAGGTCATGGCGTGTGGAGAACAACGGCTGCTCAGGATTGGAGTAACATAACAACATATTATCATCATAGTCCGCAGCACCGCACTTTCCCACCACAAGTGCTCTCATTTCCACCAGTTAAGAAAACAATTTGGAGTATTTGCTAAACGCTCCCCAATTAAGGCCTTCCCTATATGCATACAGTTTCTATTTAAATATTTATTCTCCGGTTTTTTATTGCTCTGTAAGCACGTACAGCGGTCGGATATTGCCTTCTAAGTTCATGCCGTCGTCTTCTTTGTTTTTTAATGGACAACGTTAGTACAAATGAGTAGCTCAATTTAAAACAACAACACCAACGGAACGTAAATATAAAAATATAAGTATATGAACAACAACCTATAAATACATTAAATAAGAGAAAAATGAAAACTATACTATCTTCTAGTATTTATACTAAAATACTTTATAGAATAAAACTAAATGGAGAACAAAGCAAACAACGATGCATGCAGCATCCTCACCAGCAAAAAAAATTATAGATTTTTCATTCAAAACCAATCCTATTCAACTAATGAACTTAACGGAAATACGCTTCTATAATATAAAATATATTATCAGAAAAAATACAGCTATACTAAAAACATCTCAACCCCATACTTTTTGACACCACACAATGCTGGCATAAAAAAATTTGGGATCCAGCCCCAAAAATTAGCTACACTTTGTCTCACGAGAGCATTGTGAGGACGCCACTCTTAATGATTGAAAACATTGGGGGGAAGTGAAACCCAAACGGTGGCAACTGAAGGTGACTAATGGCAGGAGCATGGTGAATTTAAGCATTGTTGTACTAGTAGTGCATTATTAGATTCTTTAAAAAACATCGGCCCTTCTGCGCTACCGCCATTTCCGATTCACTATTACTTTTTATATTACACACACATTTAGTCATATGGGACAGGCTATATACAAGCATATTACACATCCCCACACTGAAAAAATGATTAGCCTAAAATAGGGAAAAACGTTGGTAAAAAGAGATGAAATGTTGATGAAATAATAGGTTTACAACAGCAAATGTTTACTCATACTACAGTGTATTTTCCCTTTTCTGCCCATGAGCTGCATCAAAAGGTGATAAATTATTCTCCCTGACTTGCTCCTGTTTCTGAAGTTTTTCATCATTCCTCTCCTGTTATAATACAATGTGTAATACAAACTCTTATGAAATAAATTTCCATGTAGGTTTTCTTGTTGTTATTGTGGTAACATCCCCTCTACTATAGACATAACTTCCCTGCTTGTGTGGCTGCAATTGTGTGGAGCTGAAAGGCTATATGTATTTGCATTTTGTAATATATAAATTGTATTTTGTAATATAAGTATAAATTAAGCATGTTGTGGTTAAAACGCTTCTAGTTTTAAGTTGTACTTGCCTTTTATAATATGTTCTATATACGATTCCATGTGATTTACAATTCCATAAGAAGGGTAATAGTTTTTTAAAACTTGTATATTAATATCTGCATTGTATCGGACCTGGAAGCTATAAAGCTGTAGCATATTTCGGAAGTTCTATAATGTAAGTGTGTAATATTCTATCGAGACACAGCAATAAAGTTTGTTGGTTTAAGCCCAACCAAGAACACATATGTAGAGTCAATCATAAGACATGGGGCGCCAGAGCCATAAACGGCAAATCCACAAAAGCATCATCATCATGTGTGTGTGTGTATAGCATGTTGATAAAATAACGAATAATGTGTGTATGCCTAACATGGCTTATTACAAGTAGGTTGACGGACTGAGTAAATATGAAAAAACAAATAAACCAGCTGTATGTGTGTATCGGTTTCTCTAATATTCCCTGCATCCAACATTTTGATGAAGACATTAATCATGTGAGTTGACTCGCCGCGATGAAATATATTCTTATGTACTCTATTATAATATGTACTGTGTTATGTATTTTCTATTGTGGACAGAATTATTATATTATATCCATACTAGTTACATATATTAACCCTATATATTCCTAGTATATAGTATTATAGTACATCTCCCATGATCTTGCATACCTGTACACTCAGCTGCCGCGACTATGATAAAACCTATATAGGACTAACCTGTACGTGTTCTTATTCTCTGGATTTTGTGGAACTCATACAAGCATCGTAATTTTTCCTAATGTTTATTCACCCTATTCTATTAGCTGAGTATATATTTGCATTGAAACACCCACACTGTTTCACTTCGTGAAACCTACTGTCTGTAATTGTGGCTTATTATTATACAATCATTATTAACATTGGTGTGGCCACCTTAGTTCAATACAAAATGTCCTGCTACAGCCGAAAATATAAATAACACGTTGGCAATCATTTTTTTCGAAATAAATTATTTTGCCATGCTCAGACTATTCGTAGTATTTTATTCACAGCATTTTAGATTACTACGACGCATTACTCGAGACGGTGATATTTCCAAACCAGAATTAAATTAGATTGTAAAATTAACAACCAATAGTCAAACTAACATTTTCTTTTATGACAACATCCTTCATTGCTGAAGAAGTTCATACACTGATTTTCCTGCACCGAAACAATAAAAAACACTGACTTCCTTCCGCAGGTAATCACTCAACGTGTCACAAAAATGTATGCACACGTACGGACGAGTGAAGTTAACACTTGTAATATTCTCACTCATCGGATGTGAGCTTATGACGGCGCTTCCCACGCTTTTAATAAACTTCTAATTTCAAGAAGACAACCAACTGTACTTGCTCATCATACAATGCTTAAACTGTCTTAAGAGAACAACGTGTTCGTTTGGAAGTTTTTAATTAGAATATTGTATCCCAACATTGTATCCGCAAAACATACTCAGAATCCTTGCTTAATTATGTTCTCGTGTATGTATCTGTTAGTTGAATTATTATATCCTCACAAGGTAGAACAACAGTATTGATGGAGATAATTGGAATGTTAACAAGTGTAAAAATATGTAAACTGAAAAGCTTACAAAAACTCACCAATGTTCCCAGGAGATATGAAAATTAGATATGAACCAGATGGAAGAGTCTTGTAATGTCAATCAGTGACTTATATGAAAATTCTCCTGTGTACTACTATTACTCATCTGAAAATGAGCAGGTCACTTTAACGAACTTAACAAGCAACTGTCCGTGTTTAAGGAACTGGGAATAAATATACACGTTCAACTGTATAATATTATTGAATGAGCTCTCATGCCCGGTCATTGTCATCTCTTTTATGTCCTTTGGTCTAAATTGTTTTGTTACATATAATCTGAATGGTTATATTGCGTATGTATTGCAACTTCGGTAGCAACTCTATGACATTAACCCTTCCTTATACTACTGGAATCAACAAAATCCATTGCTTTACAAGTGCTTTACAAGTAGTAGATTGCTTTCATAAAAAGCTACGTGCGTCTCACTTAAAAGCTGGATTGAGTTGCAAAGACGTAAGAGTAATAAAAATGTGACGGGGGAAAACAACACCAGTGAATTTTATGGTACCTTCAACCCTTTTACGATGTAACACTACTCGCGTTTTGCGTCCTATCTTGTACCTTGTAGGGCTGCTGCCGACTGTCAAGTCAAGCAGGAGACAATTTATTTACCTGGAAAAAAATTCTTGAAGGTGAAGGTCGACAGGATTTAAAACCTTTTACTTTACTGGAACCTTTACCACAGGACTTTCCACTTTATGTAATACATATGAACGCCTTTCTTTTTGTTTTCAGGAATTCTTTTTCTGTATATCTGGTACATTAACCTGGACGATGAGATACTACAATGACTTCAGAATTACTATAACTACAACATGAATTCTAAAAGTGCATATTCTAGAGAAGCTGTCAATGAATTTATGGTGATCCGGTCACTTATTGTTACAAGCTAATAATAACACTTGTTGATATATTACGCTTGTAATCTGAATACAGATATCATACTATGGTAAAGCATAGAATCTGATGACATAGATAACTGCACAGAATAATAAAGGAAACTTACCAAACTGACTCCTCATCCAGGGGTACAGTGGACTAGGCAAAGCTGCAGCAGGACTATTCTGTTGCGGCGGACTTTGGTGCGGATTCTGATTCGGATGATTTCCGGGATGCTGGTGGTGTTGTGGATTGGGATGTTGCTGTTGCTGTACACCCAACGGATGTTGTTGAGGATGTGCTGGATGACCCGCAGGTCCTCCCATACTGTTGTACATCATATGATTATGATTTCCGTTGGCTGCCGGATTGCTTAAATGATTGACATTGACATGGTTCGACTGTCCTCCAACGATCGGAGGGCTCTGAGGGGGTCCCTGGACGGGGGGCTGGTGTTGCTGCTGACTCTCCATCTTGCAGGATGGGTACTGACCCATGCCCCCTTGTCCTCCGTTCACATTAACATTCTGCCCGACTACGTGACCCATGGGGTTGACCGAGGGAGGTGGTGACGGGGGTCGGTACTGATTATCTAGAATCTGACCCCCACCCTGGTAGTAGTTGACTGGTGTGTTCCCCGCTCCCACGGCTCGGATATCCAGCCGATCATACGGGGGGAAGCGGGGGTAGGGCAGTTGCTGTTGACCACTCCCGCCATGGTGGTTACCATAGTGATGAATGGTGTTCCTGGGGTCACACGATGGGTCGGGTGTTGCCCCATTTACGGGAGTTGTGCAGGACTGGTAATGGTCCGGGGTCCCGTTTCTCAAGTCCGGAATGTATGAGTTGGAGAAATATGAGGTCATGCTATGGTGGTGAGGGGGGGCGGGGGGAAGTGCTGTAAACGTTGTCGGATCCAGCTTTAGACCGTTATCTTGTACCTTCTTTTCCCAGTTAAAATGTTTTTAAAATTCCGTGTTTCTTAGTTCTATAAATTAGCTATTTAGTCTTATTGTTGACCTTATTAGCATTCGTATACTCATTAAACTAGCTTCGTCAACATTCGTAGTGCTTTGAAGTATGTAGCTTACTTCTTATATATTCTTGACTTGGTTTAGACTTATAGCCTACGATTTGTATACCATGTGTATATATATAATATTAACTTCTATAGGATTTTCAAACTTGTTCTTTTCTTAAAATCTTCAGAAGTCCTTCTGCATCTGAAATTCATACAAAAAACATTATATTATTAACATGCAGTGAAATTTAAACTTACACTCTAGCATGAACAATAATTCATCCAATAATCCTATTTGCGTGAATAATACTCCTACATACATACAATAGAAGTAAATTTCATTAATTATTGTACTTATTATTTCCTTCACCATTATCTTTAAACATTCATTGTGAAATACCACACTTGTTCATCCTGCAAATCTGCACTTCCCCAAGTCAGATTGCATATGTGACGGAGTAAATGTGCGTGAGGAATTTTGTAAATGCTAAATAAGTAGACTCTGGGGACTCATATCGCCAGTTGGACCTTATCAATTCATGAGTAGCTCGGAAGTAAATTTCTCTGGAGTCAAGTCCTCCGAGAGAGCAAGAGAGCTTAAAAGGTATTATATAGCACAATATGTTTCTTATAACAATAATGTTCATCTTACAGCCGTATGCTACTTTTCTAATAGTATCCATATTACTTCGCTCTGCATCTTATACACAAGAACAATCTTGTAACACTATGAATGCATGGAGAAACAACGACGAGAACTTTAAAAGTTAAGTAGAGCAGGAAAGTGTGGTTACGTTACCCATGTTGTAGCATGTAGGCAAAATATTATTCTTTGTTTTTCTTGGAATAGCTCATAAATGTCAAGGGAAATGGCCCTGTTGTATCAACACGTCTTCAAGCGTCCTCATTTCGTGGTGAGAACAGCTTTTATATATTATAGTCAGTGGAACAACCTACTACTCTTTCCCATATCCCGGTCTTTTTATTATCCAGCCATACTCTCTCACCTAACACTTTTAACATGCCAAGTACGATAGGTTCCTTCTTCCTCTTTCCTCCAAGGCTTCTATAAACACTCCCGACTGGTGCCCATGTTTTCACTTGGACTCTCACTCAACAACTTGAAACACACTTGTCCTCTGACACCGAGGGAATTAAATCCACTTAAAATATTCATCCTTCAATCTTGCGAGGCTTCGCTAATGAAATAAAGAGATACAAACGAGCTGGAATTTTCAATTCGTAATCTGCAAACAAGCTTAATTTACTTGAAGATCACAGTCGTATTCACGTAGAGTAACTGAGATTGGAGGATTTGAAGAGAGAAGTTGACATGCTGGTTCATAATCAGGCACTAACTAACATGACACATATCCATGTAAGTGCATAAATGAGAGACTTTTGGCCGACAAGGAGAGTGTTCCATAGAAAAATAGAAAAAATTCTAGGCTGCCCGTCACATGTTTTTGAGGGTGGGTACGAGACATTTTTGAAGGGTACATATTCAACTTCAATATATGTTAAGGCAGCTCCCGTGTACAGAGACGTAATGAATACAAAGATCCTCATGTCATTTGACGCTCATTCATGCAAAATTTGTACAAGGGAAGTGTTGTTCACTTTTGACACACATGTACAACTATAATCATCATGGCTCATCTACACATCCACATGCGGGTCCTTGCTGGTGACGTATCTACATACGGCATAGGTCCACATTATATTTTTCTATACCCATGTGCTTAGAAACTTATGTACCTAAGTATATACTTTTCTGTACAAAATTTCTGACATGATTTTCCTGGCACTATGAGCTCACTCCTCGTGTTTGTGTGTAGAGTTTTAGCCATAGACCAATTACTAGTAGGAGCAATAACATATGAAAGAGGTTCCTGCAAGTATGCCTGTAGTATATGTATATATTATATACTGCAATAATGAGCTATACAATAATTACATAGTAACAGAGAGGGAGTATTGGTTTTGAAATCCTGAAGGAGGCAACAATGACGAGATTTTTCCACATGGCTCATTGATTGTCTCGTCTCCTTCCCGATTTTCGGTGGAAAATGAATGGGGGCTGGGTGCATTGTCGAGTAAGTGTAACCTCAGGTTCCATTCATATATAGGTAATGCAATCTATTCATATACAACGTACTCATACATAGTTTGAGGTTATGTCATGTAAGTGGATATATCTACAATTAGTAACGGGACGTACATAGCAAGCACAAAAGTATAGACGTTCAAATAATTCAAAGTATCGATGAACGTCACTAACGGATTTGAGAGCAGGGATCAACTTTAAAAATTCCTACACCAATGGTGTCTGGATTGAGGAAGGCAACCACACATAACAACTGGGCTGCCCACATGAAAAATCATCTTGACATCTCCATTCACATGGAACGACATGCTTCTCTGTACAGAAATTCCAAATCGATCTCCATTTTAAATAAGCAATCAGGCCTTATTTCAGGATATGAATTCACTTCGGAACGGATACGATCCTTAGTGAACCTTGGAACGCAACATCATGAAATACATATCTACATAAAATATTGAACAACAACATGAACAACACCACCATTGGTGTGAGTAGAAAAAACAACGTCCGGTAAAAAACAGCTGTCAATTTTTTGCTCGTTTGTTTAGATTCAAAAGTGTAATCTGAAATTAACATTGGATCTTGTACTAGATTACTGCCTTTGTAGTTAAAACCCACTAACCATGTGGTCAGTGTCAGAAGATCTTAAGCGACTTTATTATTATTGAAAATATATTTACGGAGCCTTACTATCGAGAGTCAAATTTATAAATAAAAAACAAAAATGGAACCGCAATTCAATATGAAAACCTAAAATACTATTTTCGGGTGTATAGCATAAATCAATGATTTTTTCTCGTTCCTCGGCAAGTCAAAACATATATAGCGGCAGTTTTGAAGAAGATCTCCTCCATCCGTATTTCTTCATTTCAAGTACCGGAGAATCTTTTTGTCGACATTTGGAACTCTGTAGAGGAAATAACTTGTACAAGCTAAAAATTCCCCTTTCCCTCAGCTGTCGTTCCTTTTTGTACTACAAAACACAGTACCAGAAGATAGGATGGGATTGACGTCACACAGAGTGAAACATTTGAAACTGCAAGCGACTAGAATTCAGTTGGATTTCCCACATCCGTATATCATACTGCTTGTGAAGGTATATTTATCAATGTATGTGGAGTAACTCCAGTCCTATGTAGATGACACTTACTTATAGAATGTCCAAGTCTACAAAGATGTAAAGATGTACCATGCAGTAAATTAAGTTAAGACTGCTACAGACATTTTCTCTCAGAAATTTAGGCTCTTAATTTCAGATCTAGCGTCCCCGGAAAGGTAACGAATTTGTCAATGTTACGTACCGACGTTATAATTGTATTACAAGCAACCATTTAAATTCAATAAGCTCGTGGTAAAAACACTAAATTAAGCTAACAGTGACATTTTTGTTCGTAACCTGTAATTCTACTAACCCATGGTGTGCTTTTTAAAGGTATCAGATTTATCATTTCCAACTTAATAAGTCGTTAAATCTTTTCATGCATTGAAATATTCGGTGATATTACAAGTAACTCATTTATTTGATTTAGAATAAGTAACAAAGAAGAAAGTAAAACCGTCGAAGAAAAAAATCAATTACTATATACTATAAGTATACATAGTTATTATTCTAAGGAGAAACAATGTTTTTCGGTCTAAACTTGCAAAAGATGAAATAAGAGTTATTACTTGCCAAGGGCTGAAGCTAAAAAACAGATAACAAGTTAATTTGTACTTGTGGATGGTGTGATAAGGAGGGAATTGCATTTAAACGAAATGAATTGCTTTATACAACTTGTTGCGTATACTTACTACAATACAGTGGTTGCTTTTACTGCAACATTATAGGAACCGAGTGTGCAATGCTATATACTATCCCTATGCATTCACAATGTGCTGATACTCCTAAATGATATCTACGCATGAAATGAAAGCTTAAAAGATACAATCCATATGCACGTGTGTGTCGTTTTTATATTCTCTCTCTCTCTCAACATTACAGAACACAAGTGGAAGGCAATAAGGACAAGTTGCGGGCTGCTTGGCAATCCACGCTGCCCATAAAAGTCGTCGTAATCTTCTATTTTATTATCCCTACGCACAACCTTTACTATTCAGGAGCATCCATTTCTCACAACCTTTTTAGTAATATCTTTACTGTTGCTTTCCTTCGGCTGTTTTGTGCATGGATCACTTTGCAGTTAGAGTATCACGCTGAGATTTGTTAGCGTATTTTAGTATAGACATTTTTGCATTTCGCACTTAATTTAATTTAAACTACACTCTTCCTACAATAACTTTACCTTATTTGTGATATGCCAACCATCAACCAACTATATTATCATATGATTTTCATTGTGTAAGGCTAAAATGAAAAGAAACTGAAGCGAAGCTGGCTGACCGGCTGGAGGATTTTATCAGAACAAGAATATAAACAATAAAAAGAGGATGGAGTAAGGAAGAGGGCGAACCAATTTCAGGAAATTAAACTCGCTCAATAAACAACAACCATGACCTTTACAGAGAAATTGTGCCATAAAAATTTACTATCCAAAACATTAAGGCACAGTAAAAGAGCATATAACACAGATAAGGTTTAGACAAGAATCTTGTACATAGAATTGTCATATACTTCCGTACTTCCTTATCACAACAATTTCTGGAAAGAGTATTACAAAATGTCACCAGAGATATGGGATGCATATTATTGCAGCGTAATTTCAACCATTTTATGCTAAGTAACGGTAGTCATGGTGTAAACAACAAATGCCGAACTACTGTCCTTATCTTTTAGTTGTAATGAACTACCACAGTGCCCTTACCTAACTTCTATGGATATTTTATTGTTTTATAATGGGCTATTTGTTTAAAACAGGGTTTCAACATGTTTCCAGCTTGTTACCATTGAATGTACACTAGTAACTATGTCAGTAAACAAAAGGTGAATTGCCGGCCCAGATTTTTTATGAACGGCACTTGGAAAAATCGTAAAAAAATTGTTGAGCCTAAAACATGACAAAATGGTGGATCTTCCTGTCACTTTCCTTTATCTTTACATAACAATAGAGTGTTATGATGCCTGTAAAAGACCCGCTTTGCTTATCCGATCGTGTCATAAAACTCAACTTGTTTTTTTTTCGTGTCCAAGAAGTATTCTTTCTACCTTTGGTAAGTTTAGTCTAGTTCCATCAATGACCCTGGAAAGATATTGATCCAGATTTATTTTGGAAAATTGAGATTTTTTAAAAATTCGAAATAAATTGCGCTTAGTAATAGAAATTGTGGTGAAATTGTTGTTAACACAGCACAATTAAATCCAGGACCTGACATTAAATTTTGTAAGAGTCAAGATTTTCAACGAGCAGTGCTTTATTTGTGAAATTCACAGTGGCATCATATTTATTACGTCTAATTACATCAGCGAAGTGATTGGTGGAGAAGCATAGATTTTGTTTGCACGTACCATACAATCTACAGTTTAACATAAAATGTTCGAAAAATTCCATTATTATTAATGAAGTTGCTCCAAAGTTTAGTTTATGAAGTTGAGATCAAAAAATGTTCGAACCATTCATAAATTCAGTAGTTTAGCATGGAAAATAAATTACTAGTTATTTGCTGGAGTTTTTCAAATAGCTTTAATATAGACAGATTGGAATGAACAAGATCCAAGATTGGGAGCGACAAACTGACTGGACGACAGGAGTCTACATCTAATGGTAAGCCGTTCATGATAAACTTGAACCACCGTCATGAAGTGAGATACAAGAACTTATACTTACTTCCATAAACAAGAATAAAATGCTTAACTACACTACCTTGACCTTCCAGAACTTTTTGCCTGTTAATAATTACCTTAATTTACGTTTGGAAGATTTCCATGAAATTTCTATATTTTATGAATTTTATAATTGTACTCCCAAACTCAAAATAATATTACAAGATTTTGACCCAATACACCTAATCTCTAAGCATCGGCACTACTGAGGACAGAAATATATTCCACGATTAACACATTTCGAAAATAGATATAATTTTAACTGAAAAAATATTTTACTGAGTTATCGTAGAAGTGTTTCACATTTTAAAAATGACAATGGTAAGCTGAGAAAAATGAAAAACATCTTGTAAATTACGAGTAGAAGCGTAAAAACAGTACTCCGATTGCCCTCTTTCAATCATGCTTCCAACTCCGTTGTGTGTTCGGAGGGTTTACGTGAGTGGGAATCATCAATGGCCTCTTCATGATTTAGCCACCCAGGTTCGAAAGTTTAAAAAGCATAAGTCCTCTGGTTGAAGGAATAGAAACACTGGGACTGTTGGCAAAGGAATGGTTTAATGTTGATGTATGACGATTAAATGCACATGTTCCTAATTGTCGACATCCTAAATTTCTACAACTGTATAATTAAATGTGTGTGAGTAAAAACTCAATGTTCATGTTAGTCTGCCTATAAGCTTTGTCAATTAATGAGTTGTCTATACGTGTTCAAAAATATAATTTAAATGGATATTTACGGTTTTAGTTGAGGTTTGTTGGGGTAAACGTAGCCCGAAGGATTTTCCTAACCTAACCTAATGTTAAAAAGAAAGATGTCCTTGATCTGGAACTCAAAACGGTGCAGGTTAAACAAACGCCACTAACTTTCACGTAACCCTGCCGAATGAATGAACTACAATTTATAATGTAATGAAATAATGACATAATAAATTGTTTTTATAAATTAAATACACCATTTTAAAATTAAAATTAATTAATCATTGCTTAACTTGATGATGAACAACGATTTGAAACACTGCGCTACTATTGTGTATAAATAATAATATTTAATTTTAATTAACCACGTAAGTCAAGATAAAATAATAGATAATTAATCATTAATTGTTTTATTATTTAAAAAATACACCTTGTATTTAAATTATTATATAGATGCTTTATTTTTACAAACATTGTGCTTCTACATATCGCTTCGCAGCTGAAAATAATTCAAAAAGTATTGTATTCTGGTATTCTCCTTTCTTATTATTATTACTCACATGTCACATAGTGATACTTTACTATGTTCAAATAATTTATGGTCATTCAAGAGTAGCGCTTTTTTGTGGAGGAACTATAAGTAAAATTAATTATTGTTTTATCCACTTTTACCCTAAAACATGCATACATTATTATTTATTGATTAAATTATAATATTTAATACTGATGCTCTTGTTAATAATTGAAAAATAAAGATAAATGTATTATTTCTGAATACATCAATTAAATTAGTGCCTAAAAATAGTTGTTTTAAAGAAGTTTTTAAAAATGTCTATTGTCGACTAAAAATTTGATAGTAGTTATCAGTAGGAATTAGAAAATACTATTTATATTTCGTGGAATATTGGTGTTTTTAAGACTTACATAATTTCTGTAAAAACGCTTCAATTTATTTTTTACATTTAGATGTTTGCATGTGATGGGAGCAGCTTGGAAGTTTGTAGATTGCGCTTGCTTCGTACGTTGGCAGTTACATACAACAACTATGAATAATGCATTAACTTTTTTACAATGATTGTAAAAGGTTAAATAAGGTAAATACTTGTAAACAATATTAATTGCTTAAATAATTACTCTTACCACATGTACTAATACATGTGTCGATACTTATTTGGATTTACGGTTGATCAACATATACACAACAAGTCCCATTGATTGAAAATAAGCCTGAACCTTGTGTAAAACAACAGAAATGGCGAGATGGATTGATAAATGACTTAACCAAGAGCTAATGACAGGAGATAAATTGAGTTCTGTCTTCCCCAGCCAATGGTATATGAGGCAAGAGGTAGCCATGCTCTCAGCCATGCAATGAGTGCTGAGTTGACAGCTTGGAGGTAACTCTATACAATGCAGGAACGAGGGTGAACCATTTTGGAAGCAGGCGTGTAAGGGTAGCATCTTCACCATTGGGTACTTGCACCATCCAGTATCAACACTCTTACGATGGTTCCTCAAGTACCCCAAAATACAGGAGTTGTTGGGATTGGGAAGACCCTTCGCCCACAGTCCGACAACTCCAATGTCTTCATTGCTCACTTCCGATTAGCTAGTTTACATGCAGTTTTACATGCAATCTGTTTTAACGAGATTAGATAATAATTTCCAGAATTTTATTCCAGAATTGTTACCGATCTGAATCTCTATTTCTGTTATTAATCTCGGCAGACTTCGGGACAAATGCAAAAATATTTTTCAGCCAAAGCTTAGCTATTCATCGGCATTGTTGTAAAATGCACAGTATCAGACAATAGATGGAAAGTTTAGAAACGGAATATAATTTGATGAAATCGGCTGACGTTGTAACCAACGATTTTTAGTTCGATCACGTCAGAGCAAAATTTGATAGCCTACCCGCGTTATTCATATTAAAATCAAAATAGCTTATTGCATGATTTGAATTCCATTTGTAGGTCCTTAACAGAAGAAATGGTCGATTAGATCGATGAACTTATAATTGCCGCTTTCAATTAAAAATGCTTTGCATGTGCTCCATCGAAAAAGGGAAGCAAAGGACATATGTATGGAGTTGTTGTGGTAGTCATTAATTGTGAAATTAATGAGTTTTTGGTTGTTGTGGGGGCAGGTTGTTTGTTATAGAAAAGTTGCATTTTCTACAACCAGTTAAATTTCCATGATTTTTCCTCCCAAAATTACAAAGATAAGTGGATAAATTTCTAGGTGTACCTTCTGTTTCACTCGATAGTTGTTTCCTGGACACACACATGAAAATTACACTTTGAGAAACTATTCTATTCAATAGTAGAGGGTCCGCCTGTATAGTGGGACGACATGTATATGAAATTGATCAAAGCCGGTAATTTGGACTGGGCGAGCTAAAATTATTTTTGTTCTTTAACAAAAGTTCTCCCGTACCTTGGAAATCATGTGCAGTGTATCATTATAGATAGATACATACATGTGAGGTGAGCAGCATAAAAGTTTACTCCCGCTTTTCCACATGTGCTCATAGCAACAACGAAATTACACAAGGTAGGGAAAATTACTCCACCTTTTAGTCCACAATGTTATATAGTGTATGATAGATTTGTAGTAGCTATCCTTCAGCATATAAGTATTTGAATATGTTCAAGCTGGAATAGCATGTATTAAAATGGGAGCTGAGAGCGGCTATCTGAAATTCATAGGTATACGTATATCATGTTGTATATACATAAAATGAATTTTCATGCGTCGTAACAAGAATAGGCTACTGGAGAGGAACCAATATTAGATCCATAAGTAAAACGAGAAGGAAGTATACAACAGAGGAACCCACATGAAAGAGTGAGTCAGTTGTTGGAAGTTTCGTTGGATTTTACTTAATTACGGTAATTTTATAGAGTGCTAGGTAGGTCGGTCGTCGGTGGAGAGACCAACGAACCTACATTCAAAACTAATCTTACCCTCCGTTGGCATTGTAATTTTCATCAAGTCTAATTACCGCTTTGAAACTCCATACCTTCCTACGTTATTCATAGCACTCCTCTCTCTCGCTCATCATCCCTTTTTACTTATACATATTCAATCTCCATATATCCTTCAGCTCATTCTCTCTCAACAACGTCGATCTAGAGTCCTATTCTGCATGAGCTACGCTTAATTTATGTTACATTCATCTTCCATCTCTCCACCTATAAACTATCAGCTCGCTTTGAAACATCCCTATATTATCCTATTTTCAAGTTTGGAATCGATGCAGTGGGGTTGGTTCAACTTTTTTTGTAAAATCAAGGTCCGGTGTTGACGTTATATTGAATGTTTATGTATTCAGAAAATTAATTTCGTTCGAGAAAAGTAACACCGCATCATGTAATTTCAAGGAACATTGAACGTAGATCTTGACTTAAACATTTCTAAATACCTCAATATTCAAAATACCTAAATAATATCAATTTTTTTAAATCAAGAAAATTATTAGGACATATATTTTCGGAGAAAATAGTTTTAAGAAGTAAAATGAACTTTTAAAGCGCGATTAAATAAATTTTAAAAGTAAACCTGCCAAAACCCAGAAATTTGTAAGTGAAATTGTTCTAGAAATATTTTGAGATTTTGGTGAAAAGACTCAGTAATGCATAGCATTGATTCTGGAGTGTGCAACTGCGAGCAACTTAAGGGAAGAAAGATGGATGAACTCGGTTCTCGTTTCAAGTGATAATGCATGCATTGGGGAATCACTTTGGAAACATATGGAATGAGAAAATATTGCCAACGATCTGGATGGAATCCCCAGAGAAACTCCAGAGGCAATCCATAAAACACGAAACTTGTAGTCACTGTGCGTATCCATTTAGGATAGCATAAACACTATAAATATATACATATAAACGTATAGTGCTATTATATACAACATATGAAGTATACCAGTTGGTCGAATCGATATGAGAAAAAGATTCACTTACGAAGTTCATATATGCGGAAGAACAATAAGCCGTTTGGTTCACTTCTGGGATATGTGTAATATACACACAGAGTAAAATTGCCTCGTATGCAAGATAGTTTTTTGAAAGGTTGAAAAAACTACTAGCTAGCAGAGAAGATGATGAACGAGTTTCCCAATCCTTTTACTTACTCACTTATCCATTTCGCACATTTTAATACCCCTCAATTAAAATAATGTTCCCAGGATACTTGAGGAAATTCAATTAGGACCTAAGGTTAACGTTCCTATAAGTTCTGTATTTAACGTTCATTCTCTATTTTTTTAAAGTTTATAGGTTCGGTACTACACACACAGTGTATCCGATGTATGTTCATCATCGTCAAGCCAAGACATTGAGAAAGTAGAAATCCCCCAAATATTTTGATAATATCACACAATAGTGACAAAACTATCAATAAAGTAATAAAATGGACAGCATGGAGATACCATCGTTGAGGACTTGCGACAGAAATGAAATCCAATACTAAAGTTGTTCGTATAACAAAACAATACTTAAACAATGTAATTGCTATTTACAATTTTTCCCCACTGTTATTCCTACAAAAAACAATCAACTTATGTTATACAATCATCCACAGGCTCGTTGTTCTCTCCGTGTTTAACATACAATGCTTCGTCGGCACTTGTGTGACTAAAAATTCTGAGAACAAGGGAGGCAGCGTGTCTTCTGTATACAATATTGTACAATCAAGTTTCATTATATTGTCTTCCCTTTCGTTTTATTATAAAACTTAAGCTGCTATTAGTTGTTTGGCCATGGGAGAAGAAATACGAGTAGTTCAAAATTGAGATCCAGTGTAACGTCTTACATAGTTAGGATTTTGTAAGTCTTATCTTGATATAGAGACGCAGGCATGTCATTTTCCGTACGTCAGCAAGATTGTCATGTTCTCCTAGTTGTTAATGAAACTTAAAACTCCACTTGACTTACATTTTCATCCTGCATACTAATATGTTTATTACACTTGGAGCTACATGTTTAATTTTAAAATTAAAATCTTTGTTTGTTTGTTTAATTTTTTTAAATTACTAACATGCTGTTTTAAATTTGTTCAGTTATAATCACTTTTTTTATTTCGAATACACAACGTACCATTACATATTTTTAGTTGCTACATTTTACTACTCTCCTCAAGCAATCTCATGTACACTTGCTCATGTTGGTGTTCGATCTTTGGCGAATTGTATCTACTTATAAGTCGTTGAAGGCTAGGATTGAACTGTAAAAACTAAGGAATGTTTAGCAGAGGTACTGCTTATTTATATATACATACTTATATCAGCCCTTCATAATGCTAACAATATGCATACATGCATATTGTTAGAATCGAAAGAGGAGGGATGAACAAGGCAAATGAGTCATTCAAAGAAGTACGCGACGCAGCCCTACGTGCTTGACTTTGCTGAGTTCGCTGATAATCTACATTTCTGCCAATGTTTGTCATACACGAGACTGTGATACCAATGATGACAGAGCACTGCGGCTCGAAAACTAAATAAGTACATATTTCTTGTAAGAAACTTAGCTTGTAAACAATAAAGTGTACTTATAACTATACTTCTACTGTAGTTTTGTAGATAGTTACTAGTAGAAGCATTAAAAATATCTGTATCCATATAGCTTACACATAAGTTCAAGTAATAAAACGAGCATTTTGTATGTCAACAATGTATGTAGCATACTTTAAAATGTGTAATGTACATTATAATTCTCGTTTATATATCAACGGTATATGTAGCTTGCATTGATTCTTATGGGATACAAGAGCTAAATGTATACACCGATATGCCTACAGCATATGTGCACATGGTGTAACTATCCACATATAAGTATAATTATTCATATATATGTCAGCTACTAGTAAGTACATTATATGCAAAACATGGATGCTTGTACGCAGCCCAAGGAAACGAACAAGTAGCACGACAAGAAGGGTCGTAGGATGAAATGTAAAAAGGAAAAATGCACAAGTTTGGCTGAGATAAAAATTTTCTGATCCCAGCTCTATAGCTCTCTTCTCTCCCTCTCTCACTCACAACAACAACAACTGTCATGTTCGCTCTTCTCATTTGATATAAAATACATTCGATGAAGACTTATGCGAGCAAGTGAAATGTTTGGGAGACAGACTGAACTTGGGTTACGTGTGTGGATGAAGGGATGGAGAAGGAGAGGATGCCAACAACGACAAGACAAGATTTTCTTCTTGTCTTGTTGCTCATCATATACATAGGTATATGTGAAATGTTGCTTCCTAAAAGCTCCACACTGTAATATATATTATGAGGGTAAGTATAAAGACAGAGAGAGAGATAGACTCATTGAAATATTATGAGCAAGAGGATTGTACGTGTTTTCAGATAATCAAGCATTAACAAAGCTATGCGCAACTGACTGACGACTGGTGTTACATGGGGAGATACTCCCAAAGCAACTTAATTTCCGTCATTTTTTTCCTCATTTTTTTTGTTCTTTCTACCATCTTACGTCTGTTATATGTATATTTTTAATAGAAAAAAACGGAGCTAAACTAAAAGGGAAGACGGGCTCATCCAAACAAACACTTTAGACACTGGATTCTTATTCAACTTCACTTCGGCATTTTTATTTACAACGACCACAGTACATCTTCCAACTTGTCGCTTCCATGCTACCATAATGAAAATTCTCTTTAAGAGATTGATCCTCTTATGTATGTGATGTAGCACAAGTATCTTATTCAAAAAGTATCTAATACTTTTAAGTATCTGCATATGCACACGTAGACAGAGGCAGATGAAAAAATTATTATGACTTCATTACTGCAAATATGCAAATTGTAGATACCTACTACTAGAAGCTTTGGCTCTTAGCTTGCGGATGACAAGATCGAGCAAAATAAAAGGTTTTAAAGTTTTTTACGCTAATGTGAGTGTTGTAAAAACATTTTACTATAATGTTTATTGCAAACTAAAATATTTAGCTGCTCTTATCGCAATGTCTATAGTAAAAATACTTTCTTAAGTATAGCATTAAGCTCTTGAAGCATAGCTCAAATATGTTAGCTCATAATAGTTTCAATGCTATTACATTACAAGATACATTTTGCTGATACAGACAAGGACCATTCAGATTATTTAACATTCCACGGACGGAATTTTTAATCTAATCAAATTAGTGACGAAAGGACAAGAATCTTGTAGCAACTTGCAAGGTTATACAAATATACAGTTTGTAATTTATACATTAGAGTACACAATGCAGTGTATAGCGCAATGTTATTATATTTTATATAAAATTACTATACTACTTCACCGATCCTATCGCTATTAGAAAAGCACTGACTGAATGCTGCTACCCTGACGACATCAATTGCCAGACGATAGTCTCAATTTATCACCCTACCAAACATTACTGTCACCAAGAGTTAATGAATTGGAAAATCGGCACCAAATTTTCTTCATAACAGTCTAGGGTTACTATACTGCATCAATGCAATGTTTTTTTCTCGAATATATATAGGTTAAATCGGTCATTTGTATCGCTGAATGAGCCCGTTCAAGTATATTTGTACATAACATTTAAATTTAATTACAGAAGGAAATATGTAGTTCTTTAATGGAATCAGCTGTGAACAGCATGACTATGCGAAGTAAAACAAAATATCTAAATCTCGAAATACCTGTGAAACTATATACGCGTAAATGCAGACAGAACTGAAATACAATATTGTCATTGACAGTATGACTCAATGGAAAATATGCAGACAAATTTAAATTTAAGAGGTGAAAATACGCAGACAAATTGAAATCCTAAAGCAAAATATGTGCATGAGAATTGAAATCTAAAAATGTTAAACACAAGATACATATAACGGAATTGAAATCCAGTATGTGGCAGAATTGAATCAAAGCGAAAATAGACCCTGGGAGTTGAAATAAAGTGTTGGCAAAGTCGCAATCTGCGCTTGAATAAACTTGTGTGGAAATGAGAGCGGGCAAGATGAATGGACGAGAGAATATTGCGTAACTCAAGAGGAAATAAGAAATAGGCAAGAGTCAAAGGTAGACAGTGAACAGCCCATAAAAATCTATCAAGTAAAGATTTAAAGAGCCATAAAATCAGAGCGATACGAGAGGGAAAATCCCTGGTTCGCACCTTTAGCAAGCCCTTCCATATCTTTTCGTCTTTAGTAATATCCCACCCACTTTTATAGAGCCCAAGCATATAACCTTCCTATATGCCCATTTATTTGAGCTGTATCTCATATGATCCTCAATTGAAATTTGTGGCAAATCCACTGGAAATTCATGACTACTCCTCCGTTTCCGAGTGATTTCTTGGCTTTTGTTCACTCCTCAAGTTACATTTTAAGTACTCAACTTTTAATGTATGGAATAAATTGCAAGACTAGAAAAATGTTGAAAAAAAATCTTCTAAGTGAATTATTTTTTCTCTTGGAACCACTTGAAATCATTGATTTTATCCCGCCACGCGTTTAATAGAAATGCTTTGTAATTCCCTAATTTTTTATTCAATAAAATTGTTTTCGTAATTCAGCTCAACAATTCAAAATCAATAACTCAAATCAAACCCTAAGCTTTTGGAGAATTGAAAAATACTATTTTTTCTGTTTGCTCCAGAGGACAAAATTTTAAGACTACTTGTTTTTTCCAATCAACTTGTTTTGAATTCTTCTGAATACCCATTTTTCACATTTATTATTCTTCACCTACCTGAAGTATTTTTTCTCACAATACTTACAGGCATCAATCACAATGTTAAATAATCTATTCTCCACACTATACATACTGCTAGGTATTTACTATCCTCGCTAGAATGATTCCCTACGCTAAAATGTCTATCTCCCATGAAGTACAGATATAGAAATTGAAGTTAACTGGAGAAGCTACATATACTACTTATAAGTGTGGTATGGAACGAGAGATCCACATTGTGTGATTAATTAGAGATCATTGCTCAAAAAAGGTGGCCTTTTTTTGTACAGCCTTCCATTACACGTTACCTCACTTTTGACATTTGATGGATTGGTGCTGGGTGCACTATCAGGGGAATCTCCCTTTTTTTCCCTACCTTGTCTCACTCACTCCGGCCGTCAGTCAGTCCACCATACACTGGAATGAACATCCCATATACTAGTGATAATATAGCTAAGGGCTTCATCATTTAATATAATATTGTCTAAACTCCAGTTCTGGGAAATTAATGCCACTTTTCTCTATCAGCGTTAATAAGAATAAACAGCACCGTCCCTAATTAACTTTTTTTGTTTTGAGAGAAGACAAAAAACATTTATATACGCACCTTGTTTATTTCCTTCAGCGCTTTTCCAACATAAATTTTCACCTAATACACATAGCTTCACTTAATACCATAGTGAATACAATTTTTTCAGGTTTTACTACTCCAATACAAATTTTATGTTTTATTACTTGAAGTTTAACTTCAATATTTAATAACCATTTTTATGTATCGATTCAGTAGATTTTTCTTGATTTTTTCTGCATCCGATCTCTATAACTCGAACACTATAGTTTTCTAAAGGAGAGTAAGTAGATAATAGTAGTACTTTTTATCTTTATATTATTTAATGAAGGAGCTATAAAGATTATTACTATTCTGTAATGAAAAGATTGGCAATAAACTTCAATCTTTATTTGCTTTAAGAATTTGCTCCAATTATTTAATTAGGAAGTAATAATATAGTAAAAATGTATATGAAATTAGTAATAATATAGTTTAAAAAATTAATTTCCAACGTACCAAGTTCCTCTGATGATAGGTTAAATAATATTTCTTTCTTTCTCTTTCCACTCTTTTTTATAAAATATCACAATGACGATTTGGTTCCGTGCGTTGTAAATTCGTGTGTATGTGTGTGGTAGAAAATTGACGATGATTGTTTTTTTTTCTTTCCTCAGCAGAACAAAACAAGCAGAGTATATATAATAAACAGGTTTGTAAATTGTAGACGTTCCACGCTTCGTTATTTTTTCCAAATGGTTGGCGAGGAGAAAAAGGACCAGAAGGAAAGAAGTCACAAGGTTCTCTCTCTCTCCTGTCTTCAGTAATCATAAATGTCAACTTTTATTTCTTTATTTTCCGGTGGTGGGTTACAAAATTGAAATAAGTTGTTGTTGTGTTTGTTTTCTTCTAAAAAAATGTCTCAACTAATTTGTTTGTTTTTTTCTACTCTGGTTCTAGAAAAAAATGTCAAATATTTATACACACACGCAGTCAGTCCTTTACAAAAGTCAGTCAGGCGAGAAATTGACGAAGAAAAGTGCAATAAAATTCTGGTCTTCTTCTTTGATGACGAACTACTAATCTTTTAAAGTATTTCAAATTCCTCTCAAATTATTGGACTTTCTTTCCTAATATATTTCCTTAAGGCCATGTGATGTGAAGGTTTGTGTTTCTGAAGAAAATAACTAATAATTTACTATGTTTACGCACAACTTTCCAAGCTATAATTATTTGACAAGACTAGAAACAAATTTTTTTCTACGGATTTTCCAAATAGATTTATGAGGTTTTCAATAATAAATTGTAATTATTCTCTGTATTTCTTTATATATAGGTAACCTGTATATTTTATGCAGATTTGGACAAGTTATTTATATTTTGCTGTCGTCTATAATATTTCTGTATTTAATCTAATTGTTGAACCCTGTCAATATAATTTTTTTTATTTAAATCTTATTATTGGAGCTTCTATTATATTATTAAAAAATATTCTGTTTTCCTCTATTCTCGTTAGCTTACATTAGTAATACTCCAACCTATGGAGGAAAGTTGTTTCTAATGTAGTTATTAGTTTACTATAGTAATGGAGGTTTATAACCAAAGTGTAGTTTTACAAAATTAAAATCAAATATACTCCTGATCTCCACAAGAGTTTTTTTTCAAAATTGTTGAAAGGTATTTTCAAAGGATTTTGCACTTTTGACTTCAGAACGCTGTTCTTTATCTTGCTGGAGTTGGAATCGTCATGGATTAGCTGGAATTAATAAAGCGAGAGGACATAAAAAATCTTTCGTAGAATTCTTTCAGTATTTATTGATAAAGATAACGATACTGCAATTTTAAGATAAAGATACTCCAATTAAGATAAAATACTGCAATTTCAAGATAAAGAAACTGCAATTAAGAGTGAAATACTGATTTAAATAGATACAAATAATCGTTATAAAAGTAATGAATCAGTTAATTTAAAATTATTAAAAATTGATAAAAATGGCGAATAAAATCTTATTCTTTATTTCAAATATCAGGTTGAACTTCAATGCTTATCTTACTTTTCAACGTGGGGAAAGTGTTTAAAAGGCACTGGCACTTGACGTAAAAATTCCTGGAATCAATTGAACTCCAATGACGTTATATAGTCGATATTTTTAAACCTGTGGGCATCCTTTCCAAAACCATTCAGTAAAAACAGCAATCTAATAATCACATCCGGAATTCCCACAAATTGTCCTCAGCAATAATTTTGACTTATTGGAACGTTTGTCTTGTGTTTGTAAAGTTGCTTTTCCTCTATTTTATATACAACTTATGTTGATAAAATTTGGATTTATTAATGTTGAAAGCCAAGTTGATTTTTATTAGTTTCAGAATTTCAATTCTACTCGAGAATTGATGAATATCTATTAAATAAAATGTAGGAGTATACTTTGTATATATATATATGTAGATATAATTAAAAATCTTATCTCATCACAAAATGAGATCCTGAAGATTGAAGTATTATTTCTATAGAATTATTATTATTAGGGGGTAATAATAATAATAATTGTGGAATAATATGTTTTTCAACTTTAAATATCTCCGTTCGTCGTTTAGTCTTTCTACTGTGCATATAAATTTTTCGAGGGAATCCAACACTCCTGAGACAGTCACAGCACTTATCCATAATCCATCCAAAATTTCAATCTCATCTCTCACTTCATGGGGATTTGAGATTTTGACAGCGAGCAAATATCTTTGGGAATTTCAAATCCCATCTTGGATTCTAGCTTTTTCCAAAAGCAAGCGAGGGGTGCGAAGCTTTAAGTTATAAACTTATTATTGTTATTCAAAGCCGCAAGTACTCACACTTACGACATTTTTTAGCATTTTTTTATACACATTGATTGTTATTTAATACTGAAACACCACTTGGATATTTAAGTCAATGTCAATGTTGCTCAATAAATCCCGTTTCAAAGTCAACCGAATTTGATGTTTTACATTAATTATTTACTAAAATTTGTCAAATCTGAGATGATTTAGCGCAAATATTCTGAACCAATCAATTGTATTAGGCTTTAATGTAGCCCCGTCAAATCACTGATATTGACAACAACATTGATAAACTCTTGTTACAACCATATGCATGCTAATAACAAGGAACCGCGTGCACTGCCAATGATGATGATGTGATGCGTCTTCGATGAGAGTGTGGATTGAACTGAGAAGGATGGTCAGAGTTAGTCGAGACTATAAATGGCAATGGCTACACAAGTTTTCAATTGAGACCTTAGTTCTCTGTATGGTGACAGAACAAGTTGTGTGTGACTCTAACTGAGTGCAAGGCGGGTTTCGTGTCTTGTTAAATGCACAAAACTTGACTGAGAGCATTTCCTACCATGCAGCTTGCTTTTACTCACATGTGGATTTCCCGAATGGAAGTCCTTTTCATGTGCAATACTCGAGTTCCTTGAGGGAAGCAGCCGAGCCGGTAGCATCGAGCGAACTAAAAAAGCAGTTTAGGTATTATGTTTGTGCCTTCAATGGAAACAGGAGGCTGATCAGCCCCTTATTTCGAACTTTCTTTGATGCTAACGAATGGTTCTGAATATTTTGTTTATTCTTTTTCATCCATTTAAACATTTGTATCACGACCTGTTCAACTGTTTCCATTGTAGTCAAATTAAAGCAATCAGTTGAATTCAAATCTTTAATAACTTTAGGTTCCTCAACTTAGTATATTTCATAGAATTGTATTTAATATGGTTGTACTCTCATAGTAAAAAATATTAATCCATTTTTTTTATTTCTTGCAAAATGTTATACAAATATTTTTAGTTGCCATTTTTCATTTCATACTGTTTCAGTGCACAAGCATAATAGTATAGTATTTTTAAATAGCTACATACTACATGTATAAGATGTAGCATTTGAACATTTTTCCAAACAATTCTTAATGCAACTGTGTAGTATTTCACTTTAAATTTTAAAGATTGCGTGAGCAAACAGTTTTGTATTTTCACAGAAACTAGTAATAATTATTATTATTTGGATTTTTTAACCTATAAAATCATATGTGATTATCATGAGCACTTTAAAAGACTATATTTAAAATATCATTTTTTGTTCAAACCAGTGGAATTATTGAAGAAAATAATTGAGACCTTAGTTCTCTGTATGATGACAGAACACTGTGAACACCGTGAGGATACTTTCGAGATATTAGATCAAGCATGACATTTGTAAGTAGAAATAAAGAAAGGAAAATATAAAAGTCGCCCAATTTACATATTTCGCCAGATTCAATATTGCATTTCTCTGAACAGTGTTCACTGTAAAGAAACAAACTAATATAACAGTTTGTAGGAAATAATGCCGAAGTTAGTATTTATCCTTAGTTGGCTGAGATGTATTTCAATGCCAATTCGGATATTTACTTACGTTTTTGAGCGTTTAGTATTTTCCTTCTATGAGAGTATGATAGCTTCATTTTTCCTTCAGCACTGCGAATCTACAGTTGGGGACAATTAGCCTCTCGTTCTTTGTGGTGCAGAATGCAAATTCAATGATTTGCATACATGCAATTTACGGTTTACTTTGTGTACGATTTAGTCTACAAAGAGTAACTGCATTTTCCAAATTAGTCTTTTTATTCACAATATTGACTGCATTTCAATATTTTGAGAGACATCATTTATATTTTAATTTGCTTTGCTATTCTAACCCTTTTAAATGCGCTTTTTACATAAACAATTGTAATAAATTAATTAAGAATACTCTATTATGAAAAGGCATCGATTCTATTGACCTTAGCCTTTATAACTAAATAAAAAAACATTACTTTGAGATGGAAGTTTTTCTGTATATATAGGTAGACTACAGATTCATTCTGTACCTATGTTTTATAAAATATGAAGGAGCAGTAAAACATTATAACGAGCACAACACTCCGGTAGACGCGCATATACCAACAGCAGCAGTCTTTTTGGCCGTGTAAACAGGGAGCTCAGAGAGTTGTCAGTTCTGCGCAGCAGCTTCACCCTTGTCTTTTCTTTGCCCGAACAACAGAGAGTAAAACCTCCTTGCCGTTACTCTATTCTGGATTTGTGAACATTCCTCTCTTCTCTTATCGGGCAAACCACTGCTGTTTTTTATTTCATGGTGTTAGTGTCCATCACCATGACTTCAGTCTTCCATTCCTTCTACTTTCAGACTTTGTCTGTTTCTTATTTTATGAATTACTAGAATGAAAGCCAGCAGCTTCGCTGCTGTAGTGAATCAAATTTACATTACAAAATTAGATACTGACTTGAATAATTGTTTTGTGTCTTTTCTGCATGCCATTTTAAACGATAAGCATCGTA